>SKCR01022803.1:0-110479 GCA_019454045.1 Zanthoxylum bungeanum
AGTGACTAAGGAATTTGACATCACGATCTGAATTTACCTCGATGCCATCTGCACTTACAACAAATCTAAGGAAAACAATTATATCCATACAAAAAATGCACTTATCAAAGTTAGCATACAGTTTTTCTTGCCTTAACACATCAAGAACATGCTTCAAATGCATAACATGCTCATCTACTGTTTTACTGTAAACTAAGATGTCATCAACATAAACCACAACAAACTTACCTAAAAATGCACGCATAACATGATCCATCAATCTCATAAATGTGCTAGGTGCGTTTGAAAGACCAAATGGCATAACTAACCATTCATACAAGCCATACTTAGTCTTAAATGCAGTTTTCCACTCATTTCCCTCTCTCATGAGAATTTGATGGTATCCACTCTTTAAATCAATCTTACTAAAATTTTTGGAACCTGCAATTCATCCAACATGTCATCTAGTCTAGGAATGGGGTGATGATACTTTACTGTAATATTGTTGATAGCTCGACAATCAACGCACATACGCCACGTCTCATCTTTCTTAGGAACTAGAAGCACTGGTACTGCACAAGGACTCATGATTTCCCTTACATACACCCATTGTCCATCAACTCTCGTACTTGCCTTTGTAGCTCTTTTGTCTCCTCGGGATTGCTCCTATAAGCCGGTCTTCTGTCAGTACGTCTCAATAATCATGCAAAAGAGATAAAATAGACACAGGAAGCAAAAGGTCAGTGTTAGTGAAATAAATATGAGACTCCTTATAGACTAACAATAGCATGAGCTTGCTAGCCTTAAACGCTTTCCTCGTTTCACCCTCTCCCTTTTGTTTCCCCCTCACGTGCACTCACATTCCCCTTGGGAACTCCCACGGCCTTGGCCGTATTTTTCTCACCAGATACATCACTCTCACTAGTCTCACCCAAGGTGGTGTTTCCCTTCGCTCTCTCTTTGTCACGCTCAAGTTGCAACTTAACCTGATCTTCATGGACTTGTGCAGGTGTAAGTGGGTATAATGTAATGGGTTTTCCCTTATGCTGAAAACTGTACTTGTTCTTGAACCCATCATGAATAACCTTCTTATCAAACTGCCACGGTCTGCCTAAAAGAATATGTCCTGCATGCATCGGTATCACATCACATAGGACATCATCTGTGTATGGCCCAATAGTAAAGCTCAACAATACCTATTTTGTCACACTTATTTCCCCACAATCATTTAACCACTGCAACTTGTAAGGCTTCGGGTGTCTCAAGCAACTCAACCCCAATCGCTCAATCAAAGCTGTGCAACAACATTAGTACAACTGCCCCAATCTATGATCATACTACACCCCTTGCCATTCACACGACACCTAGTATGGAATATGTTCTCCCTCTGCTGCACACTATCATCCTCTACAACATGTGCACTCAAAGCACGTTTGACAACTAAAGATAAGTTATTCAGCGGGTATGCAGCTCCCTCATGGTCACTAACATCCTCCAACTCTGGCATCTCCTCCTCAACCTCACTATCGGTAGAGTACACCTCTCCACTCTTTTTATCAATCACTAAGGTACGCCTATTGGGACATTGTGAAGCATAGTGTCCCATGCCCAAACATTTGAAACACTTTACATCCTTAGTTCTAGTAGCTGCACCCTCAGGTTTTGGTCTAGTTTTACTCGGTTCTGCAGCCTCTTTACCCTTGGCACTAGGCTCGGCCCTAGGCTTATTAAAGCCTCCATTGAACTCGCCTCTAGGCTTGTCAAAGCCTCCATCTCATTTCTCATTTGGAACCTATTTTCCCTTCCATGTAAAAGTAGCATGAGTACCAAATCTGGATGTTGAGCTTTTCTTGAGTTGCCTTTCTACCTTGATAGCCATGTGAAGCATATCCTCAAAATCAACATAGTGATGCAACTTCACCATGTTTGCAATCTCTCTATCCAAGCCCCCTAGAAACTGTGCCATAGTAGCTTCTGCATCCTCAACTACATTTGCCCTGATCATGGCAACTTCCATCTCGGTGTAATAGTCCTCAACACTCTTGGTCCCCTGATACAGATGTTGTAGTTTATGATACAATTCCCTATAGTAATGGCCGGGTATAAATCTCTTTCTCATGAGACCTCTAAGTTCTGCCCATGTCTGAACCGGTCTCTCATAATTTCTCCTCCGAGTAGAGACAAGCCGATCCCACCAAATCATAGCATAATCGGTAAACTCAATTGCTGCCAGATTGATCTTCTTCTCGTCTGAGTAGTGATGACAGTTGAAAATCAACTATATTTTCTTTTCCCACTCTAAATAAGCTTCAAGATCATTCTTGCCGTGGAATGTTGGTATCTTGATCTTGATGCTACCTAGATCACCATCTACATCTCTTCGTCTACCATATCCACTCCTATCATAATCCCCTCTTCTGGCATCAAATGCACCTCTATCATCAAACCGTCTATCCCTCCTATCATTCCTCCTATCAAACCTCATATTAGGCCTCCTATCATGCCCAGGTTGAAATCTCTCCTCAACATCATCAAGACCATCAGAATCATCAAACTCATTTTCAGCTTCCTCTTCATCTAGCGATACGTACTGTGGTGGTACACGACGAGGTGGCACATTATGAGGTGGTGGTACGTTATGAGGTGGTGGTATATTATGGGGTGGTGGTGTTCTGGGACCGCTACCAGTTTGAATACTCTCTACACTCTTGGACAATCTCTCCAAAGCAATATTCATGTTCTCCATCATATCTGTAAATTTCCTATCCAAAGCCTCGAGTTTTTCATCAGTGGTTAGACCTGCCATCTCAACACTAAACAAACAGATTAGAAATAACAAGAAAGTAAAGCAAATATGTAAATCCTCACAATCTCACATGTTTACACTCGAATGATATCATTTCACCCGTGTTTGCACTCTATTGGCTTTTACCCGATACTGTGCTCACAATCACTACCTTTTACCACTCTTGAGTTCTTCCTCAATTCAAATGTGAATCACACTCAATCCAAGAATACAAAACCAAGTGTAGTCCTCAAGCTAGCATGAAACACAACGGACCCAATAATATATATATAGGGCAGGCAGAAACAAAATGCGAACAGGAATAGCAATGACGAAGACTCAATCAATAATACTTAAGCTAGAGTAATTAGAATATAAAAGTAAACAGTTAGCACAATGGAAAAAAAAAAATAAACATGCAAATTCACGGCCGTATGCAATTTCGGGAGAAAATTTGGCACCTCTATAGAAATTTTGATGGAATGCCTTCCACGGGCACCTAAATGATAATATGGAACAAACTAAATTCAACCAAAAAATTTCACTTTTTTACTCACTTTTTTTCGCTCATGTGATCATTATCACTCAAGTCCTTTTTTTTATAATGTCAGATCCTGATACCGTGGTTCTGATTTCAGGGGCTGATTTAGGTTTTGATTTTAGAGGCTGGTTTTCAGGGTCTGATTTGAGAGGCTACTGGCCAGGGTCTGATTTCAGAGGCTATTGGTCAGGAACTGATTTCAGAGTCTGATCAGGGTTTGATTTCAGGGTCTGAATTCAGAGGCTAAGTTTCAGGGTATGATTTCAGAGGCTAAGTTTCAGGGTCTGATTTCAGAGTCTGATTTCAGGGTCTGAATTCAGAGGCTAAGTTTCAGGGTCTGATTTCAAAGTCTGATTTCAGGGTCTGAATTCAGAGGCTAAGTTTCAGGGTCTGATTTCATAGGTTAAGTTTCAGGGTCTGATTTCAGAGTCTGAATCTGATGGTTTATTTTTATTTTTTTTTCACACTTCACTAGGGTTTTAGAAACAAATCACACAGCCGCCAAAGAACATGCTTATTTCTTCAACATATGCTAAAGAACAGAATGCATATGACGAACTATATGAAGAACACAACAAAATCCAGATCCAGAAATAAACAAAGATTACGGACTCATATGAAGAACAACAACAAAAACCCAGAACAAGAACATGATAAAAGATGAACTGATATGCAGAACACAACAAAACCAGATCCAGAAATAAAAAAAAACGATAACAGAAACAAGATCCAACAAGAACTGAAACGAAAATAACAAAGAACGAAAATAAAAACAGAATCAAACAAAAGTAAAGATAGGAAAATCAGACCTGGGAACCCTAAGCTCTAGATACCAAATGACAAGAAACCCACTTGGATTCGAAATCCAAGCAAACCCCAAGCAATGGACAGAACCCCAAGAACCGCGAATTTGATTTTGTAGGAACAAAACCCTTCCAAGGCCACAAAGAAGACCCATAAAGAACTTGCCCTTGAGAACCTTTAAGATGATTCCTCGTAGTGTTTTGTTAGCAATGGAGACGCCACTAAGTTTGCCAAACTTAGATAAGTCGATTTTAACTTGAAAAGGGGATTCCCTCCCTTACAAGAATTTGGCCATAGCCAAAAAAGCATAAAGCTGTAATACTCTCTCAAATTCGTTGATTGTCTTCAAAAAGAAAAAGAAAGAAAGCTTAAATAGTGTTACAAAGAGAAACCCTAAAGGCATAAAGACAACAATGCCCCTAAAGGCTAAATTATAAAAATACCAAAGTATTCAAGTCTTCAAAGGCCTGTGAACTTCATTCAAAACTGATTTGGGCCAAGTGAAGTGGCTTTGGGCCCTCTCTATTGAAGCCCACATGCGTCTCTATTTGTTTGTTGCAATCGGCCATAAAGCTCTGAACTAATCCCGCCATTGCTTATCTGAGTCTTTTGGTCATCTGCCTCGTAATTGGCCTTTCTGGTACTTGTAATGGGTCTTTTGCTTTGTTGTCGGCCTGGATCATGTCACCAACTCTGCCTTCTTTTTTACCATCCAATCTCCCTTGCTCATTAACAGGTAAAGACAACAAATCCAATGGAGTTAGAAGATTAAAACCATATACAATCTCAAATGGTGAATAATAAGTAGTAGAATGAATGCACCTATTATATGCAAATTCTATAAATGGCAGGCACTCTTCCCAAGATTTTAGCTTTTTACCAACTACAGTGCGTAATGACATGATCCAGGCCGACAACAAACCAAAGGACGCATTACAAGTACCAGAAGGGCCAATTACGAGGCAGAAGACCAAAAGACTCAGAGAAGCAATGGTGGGTTTAGTTCAGAGTTTTATGGCCGACTACAACAAACAAATAGAGATGCATGTGGGCTTCGATGGAAAGGGCCCAAAACCATTTCACTTGGCCCAAATCAGTTTAGAATAAAGCTTCCTAGGCATTTGAGGACTTAAGACTTGATATTTGTGTAATTTCATTTTTAGGGGCATTGTTGTCTTTATGCCTTTAGGGTTTCTTTTTGTAACACTATTTAAGCTTACTTTCTTCTTCATTTGAAAAAACCAACGATATTTATAAAAAAACTAAAAAGCTTAAAGCTTTGGCTATGGTCGAATTTTTGTAAGGGAGGGATTCCCCTTTTCAAGTTTGAATCGACTTATCTAAGTTTTGGCAAACTTAGTGGCGTCTCCATTGCTAGCAAAACACTACAAGGATTCATCTTAAAGGTTCTCAAGGGAAAGTTCTTTGTGGCCTTGGAAGGGTTTTGTTTCTACAAAATCATATTCGCGGTTCTTGGGGTTCTGTCCGTTGCTTGGGGTTTGCTTGGATTTCGAATCCAAGTGGGTTTCTTGTCACGTAACATTTGTGATAAAGTTCTATTAACTACTTCTGTTTGTCCGTCTGTCTTTGGGTGATAGGTGGTATAGTATAGCAATTTAGTACCCAATTTAGCCCACAAAACTTTCCAGAAATGGCTAAGGAACTTAATATCTCTATCTGATACAATACTCCTAGCTATCCCATGGAGTCGCACTATATCTCTGAAAAATAAATCAACAATGTTTGTGGCATCATCAATTTTATGACATGCAATGAAATGTGTCATCTTACTAAACCTATCAACTACAACAAATATAGAATCCTTGCCCTTCTTTATCCTAGGCAAACCTAATACAAAATCCATCGATATATCAAGCCAAGGTTCACTAGGTACATGCAAAAGAGGTTTTCAGTGGATGAGCTGGTTTGAGAGGATGATAGTAGATGGAGGTTTTCAGTGGATAGTGCTTGGAATGCTATGAGGACGAGGGCCATTGATGCGTTGCTTTCAAGTTGTTTGGTTTCAGAAGGCTATCCCGAGCCATTCTTTTCTGTACCCAAGATCGTCTGATGAGGTTAGGTATCTTTGTTTGCTCGCGATGTATCCTCTATGGTTGCTCAGGTGAGGATATTGATCACCTCTTCTTCCAATGCTATTTCTCTTCGCGCGTCTAGACGACTGTACTGGCTTTGTGTGGGTTAGATTGGAGTGCTCGAGATTGGCTGTAAACTGTTGAGTGGATGTATCGGTTTATCGATGGCTCTTTGTGTCATCTTCTTGTTCGACTATCGTTTGCTGCGTCAGTTTACCATATATGGAGGGAGAGGAATGCCCGCACTCACGATGGGCCTCTTCGCCCTGTTTTTGTTCTTCTTAGTGATATTGTGTTTACTGTTCAGACTCGTGCTAGCTTATTGCGGAGGGTGAAACCATCTTATGACAATAAATGGCTTCACTTCTCCTGGCACCTGCCCGATGACATATTTTTATGATCTTGTTTTGCTTGTAGCCATACGACTTTTCTTCTAGGAGGGCCTGTCCTCTCTATTTGTCTACGGTATGCCCCTTTGCTTTTGTATAGTTTTGTTTTGGTTAAAAAAGGTACATGTAAAGGAGTATACAAACCATGGGGTATCAATTTAGATTTAGCCTACTTACATGTTATACACTTTTCAAAAATACGCTCAACATCACGTTTCATTCTAGGCCAATAAAAGTGTTCATGCAAAACAACTAAGGTCTTACTAATACCAAAATGCCCCATCAATCCACCCTTATGAGCTTCTTTCACAAGCAATTCACACATACTACAAACAAGAATACACAATCTATTCATTTTAAATAATAATCCATCATGTATGTAAAACTTTCCAAATGAAGAATTTGTACTTGCAATATAAATCTCAGCAAAATCAGAATCACATTCATAAAGTTCCTTAATCAAGTCAAATCCTAACATTCTAGCATGCATCGAAGTAAATAAAACATACCTGTGAGATAGTGCATCAGCTATTATGTTCTCTTTACCTTGTTTGTAGCATATAATAAATGGAAATGATTCAACAAACTCCATCCATCTTGCGTGCCTCTTGTTCAGCTTACCTTGACCCTTTAGATGTTTCAATGATTCATGGTCTGTGTGGATCACAAACTCCTTAGGCCACAAGTAATGTTGCCATGTCTCAAGAGTACCAGTGCATATAACTCTTTGTCATACGTGGGGTACCTCAAAGCTGCTCTGTTCAGTTTCTCACTAAAATGGGCTATTGGCCGCTTTTCTTGAATAAGAACTGCCCCAATACCTAATCCGGATGCGTCGCATTCAACTGTCGTCTCAAAGTTGGGTAGTGCCAAAATAGGTGCACTACATAACCTTGCTTTAAGATCCTAGAATGCCTACTCCTATGCTTCGCCCCATTGAAAACCAACTGTCTTCTTTAATACCTCAGTCAATGGTGCGGCAATGCTGCGAAAGTCTTTTACAAATCTCTTGTAGAAGCTTGCTAATCCATGGAAGCTTCTGACTTCTATTACTGTTGTTGTTGTAGGCCACTCTTGAATTGCCTTCATCTTTTCTATATTTACCTCGATGATGGTGATTTTTATAGCTTTTCGGGTTTTGCTAGGAGGGCCTGTCCTCTCTAGTTGTCTAGGTTTGCCCCCTTTTTTTAGCTTTTAGCTTTGTTGCTAGGAGGGTCTGTCCTCCCTAGCTGTCTGGGGGTATGCCCCTGTGCTTTTGTTTCTTTTTGTTAATACATACTTACCTTATCCTGGTTATCCAAAAAAAATACTCACCTTATCTAAAAAAATATATATACCTCGATGCCATCTGCACTCACAACAAAGCCAAGAAAAATAATTATATCCATACAAAACATGCATTTGGCAAAGTTAATATATAACTTTTCCTTTCTCAACATATCAAGAACATGCCTCAAATGCAACTCATGCTCATCAATTGACTTACTATAAACCAAGATGTCATCAAAATATACCACAACAAACTTACCTATAAATGCACGCATACCATGATTCATTAATCTCATAAATGTGCTAGGTGTGTTTGAAAGACCAATTTTTTTTTTGATAAAGTAAGTATATTAACCAAAACATAACTATACAAGAGCAAAGGGGCATACCCCAGACAACTAGAGAGGATAGACCCTCCTAGAAGAAAAACCGTACGACTACAAGCAAAACAAGATCATAAAAAGATGTCATTAGGCAGGTGCCAGGAGAGATGAAGCCATTTATTATCATAAGATGGTTTCACCTTCCGCAATAAGCTAGCACGAGACCGAACAGTAAAAAAAATATCACTGAGAAGAACAAAAACAAGGCGAAGAGGCCCATCATGGGTGCAGGCATTCCTCTCCCTCCAGATATGGTAAACTGACGCAGCGAATGACAGCCGAACAAGAAGATGACGTAAAGAGTCATTGGTATACTGATACATCCACTCAATAGTCTGTAGCCAATCTCGAGAGCTCCAACCTAACCCACACATAGCCAGAACAGT
The DNA here is from genome assembly GCA_019454045.1 of Zanthoxylum bungeanum. Classification (NCBI taxonomy): domain Eukaryota; kingdom Viridiplantae; phylum Streptophyta; class Magnoliopsida; order Sapindales; family Rutaceae; genus Zanthoxylum; species Zanthoxylum bungeanum. Next base: position 8,630 of record SKCR01022803.1, read on the forward strand.
CGTCAATACGCTCGAAGAGAAATTACATTGTAAAAAAAGGTGATCAATATCCTCACCTGAACAACCACAGAGGATACATCGCGAACATGTAGAGATACCGAACCTCATCAGACGATCCTGGGTATATAAGCCCCCTGAATAGTCATCCAAAGCAGAAAATAATGGCGTGGGATAACCTTCTGAAACCAAACAACTCGAGACCAACGCATCAAGGGACCCCTCGTCCGCATAGCATTCCAAGCGACATCCACTAAAAATCTCCCTCTACAATCATCCACCCAAACCAGCTCATCCTCCCTCATACTAGAAGGGTCCGGAAGATGGGACCGGGCCAAATCAACAGGGGCATCAGACCTAGCTGGAGGCCAATGCCAGGAAGAGTCAGCAATAATAGAAGTAATTGTAGCCATCCTATCCAAGCCTGAGTCGTAAATCACTCTCTCACCCAGCATATCCACAATCGGACCAAGAGGATGCCAGTAGTCAAACCACAACAACGTATTTTCACCATTCCCAATCCTAACTCTCATCCTCCGTCGGGCCCAAGAATGAAGCTCCAAGATCTTCCGCCAGCTCCAAGAACAATCTCCAGGACAAGACACCTCCCAAAAGCTCCTCCCACGAAGAAAGTAAGACTGAAACCAAGTCGACCAAGAGGAAACCAGACCAAAGAAAAGAAACCATAAGTGCTTAACAATTTCCGCTCTATTCCAAGTCTCCAATCTCTTGATCCCCAAACCCCTCTCTTTCGGAGGTAAACAAACTTTACTCCAAACCACTTTTGCCCCCGATGATGTAAGCTCACTACCCTTCCAAAAGAAGGACCTAAGAGTCGTCTCCACCTTCCTAATAACAAACTTAGGAAGAATAAATAAAGAAGACCAATAAAGTTGAATGGAGAACATAACAGATTTGATGAGCTGAAGCCGCCCCACATACGAAAGAAACTTACTACTCCAACTCTTGGCACGCCTAAGAATACGCTCAACAAGAGAAGCATAATCTGAAGCTCGGAGCTTAGAAGAAATCAAAGGAACTCCGAGATACCTCACTGGAAGAATACCTTCTTGGAAACCCAAAACATGAAGCATTTGATCCTTAAGAGTAAGAGAGATATCAGAGGAGAAAATATGATTCTTAGCTGGGTTCGGGACTAAGCCTGATAAACCCATAAACTACCAAAGGCAATCCTTGATCAAAGAAACTGAGGAGGCATTCGCCTTACAAAAAATCATAAGATCATCCGCAAAACACAGATGTGTGAGGCGATCCTTAGAACAACGCCAATGAAATATGAAACCTCGATCCTGAGCCATATTATGAAGTAATCCCGAGAGAACTTCCATTGCCAAAACAAAAAGATAAGGAGACATATGATCACCTTGTCGCAGCCCACGGCCCTCAGAGAAAAAGCCATGCAACTCCTCATTTATAGACACAGAAAACATGGTATAAGTCATACACTCCCGAATCCAACCCACCATCCTCTCTGGAAAACCAATAGTCCGTAAAACCTCAACCATAAAGTCCCAACGAACAATGTCATAAGCTTTCATCAAGTCAATCTTAAGAGCGCATCTCGAGGTCCCACCTTTCCGATGATAGTTCCTAACCAATTCCTGGCACAATAAAATGTTGTCACTAATACGCCGACCCGTAACAAAAGCAAATTGATTATGACTGACCACAGAAGGAAGAATAATCTTGATCCGATTCGCAATAAGCTCGGAAATACACTTGAAAAGAACTCACTTGGGTTTGAAACCAAGCAAACCCCCAAGCATCACAAATGACAAAAAATGCCCCCATTTGGCCGAATTCAACATAGTCCCAAAATGGGTGAAATCAGGTCAAAATGGTGCTGGTGCTGAAGCTGGTCTACCATGCTTCAGTCTGAGCTGATCTGGGTCAAATGAAATTGCTTGGGGACCTCTATGGTTATGCCCATATGTGTCTCTGGTGTGCAGTTGACTTGGTTAATGCAACTGGTCACATAGCTCTGAGCTAGTCCCGCAAAGGCCTCTCTGATCTTCTTTGCTCTTTGGCTTGTGATTGGACCTGTTGGCAACTGCATGGGTTCCTCCAAGTTGTTAGCTGCATCCTGTAATGTCTCTGGTGTGGTTGGACTCATGTCATTCCCTCCTTGTTGAAAAGGATTCGACCTCGAATATGAAGCTGCATCAAAATGAGTTAAGTCAGAAACATTAAAAGTAGCAGATATGTTGTACTTACCTTGCAAATCCAGCTTATATGCATTGTCATTGATCCTTTCCAAGACTTGGAAAGGTCCATCTCCTCTCGATTGTAGCTTGGATCTTTTCCTCTTGCATATAAAGCCACACCCAATTACCGGGGTCAAGCACAAAGAGTTGGAAACCTATTATTCTCACCAACTCTGCCTTTCCCTTATCATTCATACTCCCAAGCTTAATAAGAATCAAAGATAATAAATCCATAGGAGTTAAAGAATTAGAATCATAATCAATCTCATAAGGCAAGTAAAAACTAGAAGGATGAATCCATCTATTATATGCAAACTCTGGCCCCGCTATTGCGTCTGTGATCTTCTTAGCTCTTTGCCATGTAATTGGGCCTGTTGGAAATTGCAAAGGCTCTAATGTTCCTTGGTGACTGCATTTATGTAAAATGTTGTCCCTTGGATCATGTCATTCTCGCTCTCTTGAAATGGATTCGTCCTCGAATTCGAACCCGGATCATAGATAGTTATGACAAAATCAATTGGATGATGATATTGAAATATAAAATAATCATACTTGACCACTTGTACCTGTGATGAAAAAACATAAACAATAGAGAAAATGTTATGGAAAAACTTCACTACCACATCTACTTTGTTTTCACCAGCTCTCACAGATTCATCATCACTCATGGCCACTATCTCAACCATACTTGCAAAGACCTCCTCACACACCTGCTCAGCTTCACTATGTTTTTCAACCTCAAAGCACACTACCTCACAAGTGTTTACTCCCTCAATGCTCACGGTCTCACAAGCATTTTCACTCACTGTGTCACTTATAACACAATTCACAACATTCAAGGCCTCACAAGTGTTTTCATTCGCTATGCACTCAACATCACAAGTGCTTCTCACTTCATTACACACAACTTCAATAGCTTTTGGTTGTTGAGTACTCTCTTCATTCACTGCATATTCAGTTACCTTCCAAGTCTTTTTCCATTTCTCATAAGATCTTCTATAATCACTCATAATATCTTGGATATAACTTTTGAAATTATCCAAAACCTTGATCTTATCATCAATGGTTAAACTTGGACCTGCCATCTCAACACTAAACAAACATATTAGAAATAATAAAAAGCAAAACAAATATGTAAATCCTCATAATCTCACGTGTTTACACTCGAATGATATCACTCCACTCGTGTTTGTACTCTATTGGTTTTTACCCGATACTGTGCTCACAATCACTGCCTTTTACCACTCTTGAGTTCTTCCTCAATTCAATTACAAATCAACTCAATTCCCAGAATGGTCAACTAAGGTGTAGTCCACAAGCTAGCAGAAACACAAAGAACCAATAATGTATATAGTGCAGGTGGAATAATGCGAATAAGAATAGTAATCACGAAGACTCAATCAAAGAGACTTAAGCTAGAGTGCACGGAATAAGAAAAAAGATGAGTTAGCTAAATGCGCAAACAAACAAGAAAGTACTCAATGTGACACTTAGCCAATCTTGTGATCACTCGCTATTGTTTTTGTCTCACTCTTTTCTTTTCTTTTTTTTTTCTCTCTCTTTTTTTTAACTCTTTTTTTTCACTCTTTTCTTTTGTCTCTCACACTCAAAGTGTATACAAAGCAAATGAAATACAATGCAAATAACAAGATTACCACATTCGGTAATTTTCAAGTTATATCCTTAGCACTTGCAATACATGTAAATACAACTCAAATGACAATGTAACTCATATAATCAATTCGGGAATGTGGTAATGTCTACCTTTCAACTTGAAAATGAGTATAAATGATCTAGTTACAATGTAACTAACTCAATTTCCAATTCAGCCAAGTCAAATTACAAGCTATGTAAATAGTTTTTGCAAGCAACTAGGTGATGCAGCTACTTGCCTCTTCAAGCACCTTAAAAACAAATGATTACACACAAGTTCCCATGTCAAGCTAACGATGAATTTCTTGCCTCTTCACTTATAATAACAATATTTCAAGAGGTAGCAAGTGATACTTGCTTGGATACACACGAATTTAGTGCAAATTTGGTGCACTCAACCTTGCTTCACTTGATTCTTCAACATTAACAACACAAATCAGCAAGATAACAATGTTACAACTCACTCCAATCACCAAATTTGGTGCATTCAGATTTGTTTCATCAATTACAAATTCACATTCATCAATAATGCACTCAAACTTTCTTTCTTTTCACTCAAACTCACAAGATTGTGCTAACTTCACAAGAATGCAAACAAGTAAGCTCACGTAAATACCAGATGAATGATGTCAATTCTGATTTTTTGCAAAGTTGATATGAATAATACCTATGGAAACAACAATAATTGCATGTATTCAACAATATCAAGACAAGATATATTAATAAATCTCACTAGGTCGAATCTGATCTGATTCTTTTTTTTTTTTGGATTTTTGACACTAATAACTTATTAACAATGTCAAACACTAACATACAATTAACAACTAAACACTTGATTCAAGCAAAGAACACAAAAGCCCCAATTTTGACCTAAGTAGCCAAAGCTTAACTCAAAGAAATACTCATGATCAATCAAAAAACACTCAAGGCAGAATGTTATTCATGATATTTTGATCACAAATCAACAAGAATCAGCAAGAAACAACAAGATCCTACAATGGCCGAATCAAGGTGGAAGTAAAACCTTGATGCCGAAACTAAATCAACAAAGAACAAAGATGAATACGATATTAAACAACACAAAGGATGGGAAATCAGACCTCAGAACCCTAAGCTCATGATACCAAATGACAAGAACTCACTTGGGTTTGAAACCAAGCTAACCCCCAAGCATCTTTCTCAAACCCCCAAGAACTTTGAATATTGATTTTGTAGGAACAAAACACAACCAAGATCAGCCCCTAACCACCATGAAACTCACGTCCATGATAACCACAAGCATGAAATCAGATTGTATTTTGCTAGCAATGGAGACGCCACTAAGTTGCCAAGCTTAGATAAGTCAATTTGAACTTGAAAAGGGGAATCCCTCCCTCAACAAGGTTTCGGCCATAGCCATGGAAAGCTCAAGCTTTTCTCTATTTAAAATGTTGTATATTACGTTGGTTGTCTCCAAAATACAAAGAAGAGTCATATAATAAGGGTTACAAGAGAGTAAAAAGACTAAAATGACCCTATAGCTAAAATTACCAAAAGCCCTAAGTCAAGCACCTCAACCACGATCATTAAGGTCCTTTTGCACCTAAATAAACTTAAAACAAAGATTAGAAGCTAATCTCACTTAAGCTAATTTGCGGTGCTTACATGCTATAGTAAATTGACGTACTTCCGGCTAAGTACATATCTAAGCATAATTAAGCCTAATGGCATAGTCAACCATGCTAATTACATCATAAATAAAGTCAAAATGTCGAGCACAAATGACAAAAATGCCCCCATTTGGACGAATTCAACATAGTCCCAAAATGGGTGAAATCAGGTCAAAAGGGTGCTGGTGCTGAAGCTGGTCTACTATGCTTCAATCTGAGCTGATCTGGGTCAAATGAAATAGCTTGGGGACCTCTCTGGTTATGCCCATATGTGTCTCTGGTGTGCACTTGACTTGGTTGATGCAACTGGTCACATAGCTCTGAGCTAGTCCCACAAAGGCCTCTCTGATCTTCTTTGCTCTTTGGAGTGTGATTGGACTTGTTGGCAATTGTATGGGTTCCTCCAAGTTGTTAGCTGCATCCTGTAATGTCTCTGGTGTGGTTGGACTCATGTCAACACTTGTAAATAGTGTTACAACAAGAAACATGATGAAAATCCTTAACCTAGGAAGGGTTGGGGATCTTCGGGATCAGAGCAATAGATGTCGCATTAACCTGCCTCAGAAGGGGCCCCGAAGAAAAGAAAGAGTGAATATCACAAAGAACATCATCCCCCACAATACTCCAAGTATTCTTAAAGAAACCCGAATTAAACCCATCTGGACCAGGAGCCTTATTATCCTTCAGAGAGAACAAGACAGACTTAATCTCCTCATCAAAAACCTCCCGTGCGAGACTCTCCCTCTGCTCAACAGACACATGCTTAGTAATAACGGAATGAAGAATATCTCTATCAATATCCTGTAAATGAGGTTGGGGCTCCATAAGAGTCTCGTAAAAAGAAACAAATTTCCTCCCTGATCGAAGCATCATCCTCCAAGCGAGTCCCATCCTCCTTAGAAACATAAGTAATTTTACTCCGACAATGATGATTCTTCATAGCATGGAAAAAGAATTTTGAGTTCTGATCCTCAAGGTTGAGCCATTGAACCCGAGATTTCTGTCTATTAAAACCCTCCTCAGCCCTACTAAGGTCACCATACCGAAAAGAAAGGCATGCCTCTTCTGTTAACAAAGCCAAATCACTAGGGCTATCCTGCAACGCACACCGCACCCTCTCCAATTCCCTTCTAACCTCCAAGACCCTACCCGAGAGATTAGAAGAGTGCTCAACATTAAACTTCTTCAAAGCCAGCTTCACACTCTTCAATTTACGACACAAGTGGAACATTGGGGTACCACAAACATCAATATCCCATGCCCTAGCCACAACAAAAATGAAATCAGGATGATCAACCCAAAAGTCAAAGAATTTAAAAGGAGTTTTCCTCTTTGGGAGCTCAGCAAGCTTAACAACCATTGGAGAGTGGTCTGAAATCCCCGGGAGAAGAAACTTAGCAACCGAACCTGGGAAGAGACACTCCCAAAAGGAGTTACGACAACATGATCAAGCTTCCGCCTAATAGGAGAGTGAACCTGCTTATTAAACCAAGTAAAACGACAGCCAGAAAACTGAAGATCATCCAAACCAGCCTGACCCAAGTAACAACCCAAATCATTTTCCAAGACGACCACGATAAATAACCACCACTAGGCTCATGAGTAGAACGGATAGCGTTGAAGTCCCCCATAACTAACCACGGAGAAGCATCAAAATCACTACCATAAGTAATCAAATCAACCCAAAGCTCCTGACGTTTCTCAACATCACAATCACCATAAACCACAGAAACCACACAGTTCCAAACAGCAGAAACATGAGACACACGACATTGTATAGCTTGAGAAGAAGAACGAAAAATGCTAACATCAACATCATTAGGATTCCAACAAATCCAAATACGACCAAACGGAAGAACATTTGAATGGAAAAAAAACGTCCATGAAGGATTAATAGCACAGAAAACACTCACAAGATTAGAATCTTTAACCCTTTTTTTTAGATAAAGTAAGTATATTAGCCAAAACAAAACTATACAAGAGCAAAAGGGCATACCCAACCAATTAGAGAGGACAGGCCCTCCTAGAAGAAAAGTCTAAAGGCTATAAGTAAAAAAAGATCAAGAGAAGATGTCATCGGGCAAGTACCAGGAGAGGTGAAGCCATTTATTGTCATAAGATAGTTTCACCTTCTGCAATAAGCTAGCACGAGTCCGAACATAAAAAACAATATCACTAAGAAGAATAAAAATAGGGCGAGGAGGCCCATCATGGGTGCTGGCGTTCCTCTCCCTCCAGATATGGTAAACTGACGCAATAAACGAGAGCCGAACAAGAAAATGATGCAGAGAGCCATCGGTAAACTGATACATCCACTCAACAGTCTGAATCTAATCACAAGATCTCCAATCTAACCCACACATAGCCAGTACAGTCGACCAGACGCTCGAAGAGAAATAGCATTGGAATAAAAGGTGATCAATATCCTCACCTGAGCAACCACAGAGGATACAATGCGAGCAAGCAGAGATACCAAACCTCATCAGACTATCCTGGGTACAAAGGCCTCCCTGAATAGACATCCAAAGCAGAAAAGAATGGCGGGGGATAGCCTTCCGAAACCAAACAACTCGAGACCAATGCATCAATGGACCCCTTGTCCGCATAATATTCCAGGCACTATCCACTGAAAACCTCCCTCTACTGTCATCCTCCCAAACCAGCTCATCATCCCTCATACTAGAAGGATTCGATAGCTGAGTCTGGGCCAAATCAACAGGGGCAGCAGATCTAACAGGAGGCCAACGCCAAGAAGAATCAGAAATAATGGAAGTAATTGTAGCCATCATATCCAAGCTAGAGTCGTAAATCACTCTCTCACCCAACGTATCCACAATCGGACCAAGAGGATGCCAGTAATCAAACCACAATAATGTCTTCTCACCATTCTCAATCCTAACTCTCATCCTCCGACGGGACCAAGAACGAAGCTCTAAGATCTTCCGCCAACTCCAAGAGTAATTTGCAGGACATGACACCTCCCAAAAGCTTCTCCCCCTCAACAAGTAAGACTGAACCCAATTCGACCAAGAGGAAACCTGGCCAGAGCAAAGAAACCATAAGTGCTTAACAATTGCCGCTCTATTTCAAGTCTCCAATCCCTTGATCCCCAAGCCCCCCTCTTTCAGGGGTAAACAAACTCTACTCCAAGCCACTTTCGCCCCCGAAGAATTGAGCTCACTACCATTCCAAAGGAATGATCTGAGAATCGTCTCCACCTTCCTAATAACAGACTTAAGAATAATAAATAAAGAAGACCAATAAACCTGAATGTTGAAAAAAATAGATTTTATGAGCTGAAATCGCCCCGCATACGAAAGAAACTTACTACTCCAACTCTAGGCACGCCTAACAATACGATCAACAAGGGAAGCACAATCTGAGGCTCGAAGATTAGAAGAAATCAAAGGAACTCTCAGATACCGCACTGGAAGAATACCCTTTTGGAAACCCAAAACATGAAGCAGCTGGCCTTGGAGGATAAGAGAGATACCGGAGGAGAAGAAATTACTCTTAGTTGGATTCGGGACTAAGCTTGATAAACCACTAAACTGCCAAAGACAATCCTTGATGAGAGAGACCGAGGAGGCATCCGCGTTATAAAAAATCATAAGGTCATCCGCAAAACAAAGATGTGTGAGGCGGTCCTTTGAACACCGCCAATGGAACTTGAAACCTCGATCATGAGCCATATTATGAAGTAAGCCCGAGAGAACTTCCATAGCCATAACAAAAAGATAAGGAGACATAGGATCACCATGTCGCAGCCCACGGCCCCTATAGAAAAAACCATGCAACTCCCCATTGATAGACACAGAAAACATAGTAGAAGTCATACACTCCTGAATCTAACCCACCATCCTCTCTGGATAACCAACAGTCCTCAAGACCTCGACCATAAAATCCCAACGAACAGTGTCATAAGCTTTCATCAAGTCAATCTTAAGAGCACATCTCGGGGTACCTCTATTCCAATGATAATTCCGAACCAATTCCTGGCATAATAAAATATTGTTGCTAATACGCTGACCCGCAACACAAGTAGATTGATTAGGAATAATCACAGAATGAAGGAAAATCTTGATCCGATTCGCAATAAGCTTAGCAATACACTTGTAAATAGTGTTACAGCAAGAAATAGGCCGAAAATCCTTAACCTGGGAAGGGTTGGGGATCTTTGGGATCAGAGCAATAGACGTCGCATTAACCTATCTCATGAGACGCCCAGAAGAAAATAAAAAGTGAATAGCACAAAGGACATCACCCCCCACAATACTCCAAGTCTTCTTAAAGAAACCCGAATTAAACCCATCTGGGCTAGGAGCCTTATTGTCTTTCAGAGAAAACAAGACATACTTAATCTCCTCATATGAAACCTCCCGGGCAAGAGTCTCCCTCTGCTCAGCAGATACATGCTTAGTAATGACAGAATTGAGAACATCCCTATCAATATCCTACTAAAAAGGCAGGGGCCCCAAAAGAGTCTCATAAAAAGATACAATCTCCTCCCTAATCAAGACCTCATCCTCCACACGAGTCATATCCTCATTCGTAACAGAAGTGATTTCACTATGACAATGAATACTCTTCATAACAGTAAAGAAGAATTTCGAGTTCTAATCCCCAAGGTTGAGCCATTGAACACGAGATTTCTATCTATTGAAGCCCTCCTCAGCCCGGCTCAAATCACCATACCATAAAGAAAGTCTTTCTTCTTCAGCTAACAAAGCAGAGTCACTTGGTCGATCCTGTAAAGCACACTGCACCCTATCCAGCTCCATTTTAATCTCCAAAACCCTACCCGAAAGATTAGAGAAGTTCTCAGCATTAAACTTCTTCAAGGCCATCTTAGCACTCTTCCGCTTACTACACAAACGGAACATCGGAGTACCACGAACATCAATATCCCAAGCCATAGTCATAATAGAGAGGAAATCAGGATGATCAGCCCAAAAATCAAAGAATTTGAAAGGAATTTTCCTCTTCGGGAGCTCGGAAAGCTTAACAACTATAGGAGAGTGATTTGAAATCCGAGGGGAAGAAACCGGGTAGCAGAACCCGGGAAGAGACACTCCCAAAAAGAGTTAGCGAGGACATGATCAAGCTTATGCCAAATAGGAGACTGGATTTGCTTATTAAACCAAGTAAAACGACAGTCAGAAAACTGAAGATCATCCAAACCAACCTGACCCAAACAGCGGCCCAAATCATCTTTCCAAGACAGCCACGACACAGAACCACCTCTATGCTCAACTGGAGTGCGAATGGCGTTGAAATCCCCCAAACCTAGTCATGAAAAATCATCAAAATCACTACCACTAGTAATCAGGTCGGCCCATAACTCCCGATGCTTCTCGTAATCACACTCACCATAAACCACAATGACCACACAGCTCCACAACCCAAAAATGAGACACACGACAATGTATAGCTTGAGACGAAGAATGAATAATGCTAACATCGATGTCACTAGGATTCCAACAAACCCAAATACGGCCAAACGGAAGAATGTCAGAATGGCAAAAAAACTTCCACGAAGGATTAATTGCATGAAAGACACTACAAAATTAACATCATTTACCTTGGTTTCAACTAAACCACACAAAGAAAGCTTCTCATCACTAAAAAACCTTTTAACTTCAGCATGTTTCATAGGGTCATTGAGACCCCGAATATTCCAACATCCAAAAATCATAAAAAAATAGATAGCAGATAAGAACCAACCCAATCAAGTCAACGTCGTCTACCCCCTCTCGGGGACTACCGTTTCTGACTCCTCTTTCCACTTGAACCCTTCTTAGATTTGTTACCACAAACCAATTTCTTTATCTCTAAAGAATCTATGGCCTTAACAGCCAAATTGCTATCATTGGGAGGGAGCGAATCATAAGCACCAATAGGCAGAATCTCAGCTAAAACAGTCTCAGGAAGATCCTTGACATGCAGTGAAGAAATATGAGAACATTCCACTTCCTCCCTCTTACCCTCTGCCTCCACAATAACTGCCTCAGACGAATCAACAAGCAAAGAAGGAACTACCGGAGCCGTAACCAAACTCTTAGTAGAGCACTCACCCAAAACAAGAACCCTGTAAGTGGTAACATCTTAAATCACACCACCACTCGAGCTAACGGGAGTGGTCAAAGTCGCTCCCTTACCTCTCTTCTTCTTAGAGACCGAAATCCAGGCACCCTCCTTATCCTCAGCCGCCTCAGCCGTAAAAACTATACTCGTAGCATGAGTAGAGGACTTAGGAACCTAGGACTGAGAAGTGACAAGAAACCCACTTGGATTCGAAATCTAAGCAAACCCCAAGCAACGGACAGAACCCCAAGAACCGCGAATATGATTTTGTAGAAACAAAACCCTTCCAAGGCCACAAAGAAGACCCACAAAGAACTTGCCCTTGAGAACCTTTAAGATGAATCCTTGTAGTGTTTTGCTAGCAATGGAGACGCCACTAAGTTTGCCAAAACTTAGATAAGTCGATTCAAACTTGAAAAGGGGAATCCCTCCCTTACAATAATTCGGCCATAGCCAAAGCTTTAAGCTTTTGAGTTTACAAATTCGTTTGGTTGCTCAAATGAAGAAGAAAGTAAGCTTAAATATTGTTACAAAAAGAAACCCTAAAGGCATAAAGACAATAATGCCCCTAAAAACGAAATTACACAAATATCAAGTCTTTAAGTCTTTAAATGCCTAGAAAGCTTTATTCTAAACTGATTTGGGCCAAGTGAAATGGCTTTGGGCCCTTTCCATCGAAGCCCACATGCGCCTCTATTTGTTTGTTGCAGCCGGCCATAAAACTCTGAACTAATCCCGCAATTGCTTCACTGAGTCTTTTGGTCCTCTGCCTCGTAATTGGCCCTTCTGGTACTTGTAATGCGTCATTTGGTTTGTTGTCTGCCTGGATCATGTCATCCCCTCCCTCTTGAAAAGGATTCGACCTCGAATCTGTACCTGCATCAAAAGGAGTTAAGTCAGAAACATTAAATATAGCAGACACATTATACTTACCTTGTAAATCCAGCTTGTATGCATTGTCATTAATCCGTTCCAAAACTTGAAATGGACCATCCCCTCTCAGTTGTAGCTTAGATTTACGTTGTTCAGGAAATCTCTCCTTGCGCATGTGTACCCAAACCCAATCTCCAGGCTGAAATACCACACGCTTTCTTCCCTTATTAGCATGAGAAGCATATTGCTCATTCTTTTGTTGTATTTGCTCTCTTGCTTTCTCATGTATGTGCTTCACCAAATCGGCCTTCCTTTTTCCATCTAGCCCCGCGTGCTCATCAACAGGCAAAGGTAACAAATCCAATGGAGTTAGTGGCTGAAAACCATAAACAATTTCAAAAGGTGAAAATGAAGTAGAAGAATGAATGCTACGATTATATGCAAACTCAATAAATGGCAAACAATCTTCCCAACTCTTCAAATTCTTGCAAACTATAGTGCGCAATAATTGAGATAAAGTCCTATTAACTACCTCTGTTTGTCCGTCAGTCTGTGGATGACATGTGGTAGAATACAATAGTTTGGTGCCTAGTTTAGCCCACAACACCTTCCAAAAATGGCTAAGGAACTTAACATCTCTATCAGATACAATACTCCTAGGTATACCATGGAGTCGCACTATGTCTCTGAAAAATAAATCTGCAATGTTTGTAGCATCATCGGTTTTATGACATGCAATGAAATGAGCCATTTTACTAAACCTATCAACTATAACAAAGATTGAATCTCTACCCCTCTTTGTCCTAGGCAAACCTAACACAAAATCCATCGATATATCAACCCAGGGTTCACTAGGTACAGGCAAAGGAGTATACAAACCATGTGGCATTAATTTAGATTTAGCATGCTTACATGTTAGACACTTATCACAAATACGTTCAACATCACGTTTCATTTTAGGCCAATAAAAGTGCTCATGTAAAATAGCTAAAGTCTTAGTAATCCCAAAATGCCCCATCAAACCTCCCCCATGTGCTTCTTTCACAAGCAACTCACGCATACTACAAGCAGGAACACACAACATGTTCGTTTTAAATAAGAATCCATCATGAATGTAAAACTTTCCAAAAGATGACTTTGCACAAGTAGCATAAATCTCACCAAAATCAGAATCACACTCATATAATTCCTTAATCAAATCAAATCCCAACATCCGTGCATGCATTGAAGTAAGTAAAACATACCTGCGAGATAATGCATCAGCCACTATGTTTTCTTTACCTTGCTTGTAACGTATAACATATGGAAAAGACTCAACGAATTCCATCCATTTTACGTGTCGCGTATAACTATGTTTTCTATAGAAGCTCGCTAACCCATGAAAGCTTCAGACTTCTGTCACTGTAGTTGGTGTAGGCCATTCCTGAATTGCCTTTACCTTCTCCACATCTACCTCGATGCCATCTGCACTCACAACAAAGCCAAGAAAAATAATTTTATCCATGCAAAATGTGCATTTGTCAGAGTTAGCATACAATTGTTCTTTTCGTAAAACATCAAGTACATGCTCCAAATGCATTACATGCTCATCTACTGTTTTACTATAAACTAAGATGTCATCAAAGTAAACCACAACAAACTTACCTAAAAATGCACGCATAACATGATTCATCAATCTCATAAATGTGCTAGGTGCGTTTGAGAGACCAAATGGCATAATAACCATTCATACAAGCCATACTTAGTCTTAAATGCAGTTTTCCATTCATCTCCCTCTCTCATGCGAATTTGATGGTATCCACTCTTTAAATCAATCTTACTAAAAATTTTGGAACCATGCAATTCATCCAACATGTCATCTAGCCTAGGAATGGGGTGACGATACTTTACCGTAATATTGTTGATAGCTCGGCAGTCAACGCACATACGCCACGTCCCATCTTTCTTAGGAACTAGCACTGGTACTGCACAAGGACTCATGCTTTCCCTTACATACCCCTTGTCCATCAACTCCCGTACTTGCCTTTGTAGCTCCTTTGTCTCCTCGGGATTGCTCCTATAAGCCGGTCTGTTAGGAATGACTGCTCCAGGTATGAAGTCAATCTGGTGTTCAATACCTCTAATGGGTGGAAGCCCACTAGGTATGTCCTCTGTCAGTACGTCACTGTAATCCTGCAAAAGAGATGAAATAGACACATGAAGCAAATGGTCAGAGTTAGTAAAATAAATATGAGGCTCCTTATAGACTAACAATAACATGAGCTTGCTAGCCTTGAACGCTTTCCTTGCTTCACCCTCACCCATGTAGAAACTCTTTTAACTCTCTCTTTTGTTCCCTCTTACGTTCACTCACACTCCCCTTGGAAACTCCCACGGCTTGGCCTTATTTTTCTCACCAGATACACCACTCTCACTAGTCTCACCCAAGGTGGTGTTTCCCTTCGCTCTCTCTTTGTCACGCTCAAGTTGCAACTTAACCTGATCTTCATGGACTTGTACAGGTGTAAGTGGGTATAATGTAATGGGTTTTCCCTTATGCTGGAAAGAGTACTTGTTCTTGAACCCATCATGAATAACCTTCTTATCAAACTGCCACGGCCTGCCCAAAAGAATATGTCCTGCATGCATCGGTATCACATCACATAGGACATCATCTGTGTATGGCCCAATGGTAAAGCTCAACAGTACCTGCTTTGTCACACTTATCTCCCCACAATCATTTAACCACTGCAACTTGTAAGGCTTCGGGTGTCTCAAGCAACTCAACCCCAATCGCTCAATCAAAGCTGTGCTAGCTACATTAGTACAACTGCCCCCATCTATGATCATACTACACCCCTTGCTATTCACACGGCACCTAGTATGGAATATGTTCTCCCTCTGCTGCACACTCTTCTCCTCTACAACAAGTGCACTCAAAGCACGCTTGACAACTAAGGATAAGTTATCCAGGGGGAATGCAGCTCCCTCATGGTCACTAGCATCCTCCAACTCTGGCATCTCCTCCTCAACCTCACTATCGGTAGAGTACACCTCTCCACTCTTTTTATCAATCACTAAGGTACGCCTATTGGGACATTGTGAAGCATAGTGTCCCATGCCCAAACACTTGAAACACTTGACATCTTTAGTTCTAGCAGCTGCACCCTCAGGTTTTGGTCTAGTTTTGCTCGGTTCCGCAGCCTCTTTACCCTTGGCACTAGGTTCGGCCCTAGGCTTATTAAAGCCTCCACTGAATTCGCCTCTAGGCTTGTCAAAGCCTCCATCTCGCTTCTCATTCGGAACCATTTCCCTTTCCATGCAGAAGTAGCTTGAGTACCAAATCTGGATGTTGACTTTTTCTTGAGTTGCCTTTCTATCTTGATAGCCATGTGAAGCATATCCTCCAAATCAACATAATGATGCAACTCCACCATGTTTGCAATCTCTCTATTCAAGCCCCCTAGAAACCGTGCTATAGTAGCTTCTGCATCCTCAACTACATTTGCCTTGATCATGGCAACTTCCATCTCTGTGTAATAGTCATCAACACTTTTGGTGTCCCCTGATACAGATGTTGTAGTTCTCTGATACAACTCCCTATAGTAATGGCTGGGTATAAATCTCTTTCTCATGAGACCCCTAAGTTCTGCCCATGTCTGAACCGGTCTCTCATAGTTTCTCCTCTGAGTAGAGACAAGCTGATCCCACCAAATCATAGCATAATCGGTAAACTCAATTGCTGCCAGACTGATCTTCTTCTCGTCTGAGTAGTGATGACAGTTGAAAATCAATTCTATTTTCTTTTCCCATTCCAAATAAGCTTCAGGATCATTCTTGCCTGTGGAAGTTAGTATCTTGATCTTGATGCTACCTAGATCACATCTACATCTCCTCGCCTACCATATCCTCTCCGATCATAATCCCCTCTTCTGGCATCAAATGCACCTCTATCATCAAACCGTCTATCCCTCCTATCATTCCTTCTATCAAACCTCCTATTAGGCTCCTATCATGCCCATGCTGAAATCTCTCCTCCACATCATCAAAACCATCAGAATCATCAAACTCATTTTCAGCTTCCCTTCATCTGGTGGTACATACTGTGGTGGTACACGGCGAGGTGGCACATTGTGAGGTGGTGTGGTAATTCTGAGGTGGTGTGGTACTCTGGGACCGCTACCAGTTTGAATACTCTCTACACTCTTGGACAATCTCTCCAAAGCAGTATTCATATTCTCCATCATATCTGTAAATTTCCTATCCAATGCCTCAAGCTTTTCATCAGTAGTTAGACCTGCCATCTCAACACTAAACAAACAGATTAGAAATAACAGGAAAGTAAAGCAAATATCTAAATCCTCACAATCTCACGTGTTTACACTCGAATGATATCACTCCACTCGTGTTTGCACTCTATTGGATTTTACCCGATACTGTGCTCACAATCACTGCCTTTTACCACTCTTGAGTTCGTCCTCAATTCAAATGTGAATCACACTCAATCCAAGAATACAAACCAAATGTAGTCCTCAAGCCAGCATGAAACACAAAGGACCCAACAATATATATATATATATATAGGGCAGGCGGAAAACAAAACGGGAATAGGAATAGTAATGACGGAGACTCAATCAATAATATTTAAACTAGAGTAATTAGAAATAAGGAGTAAACAATTAGCACAATGGAAAAAAATAAGCATGCAAATTCACGGTCGTATGCAATTTCGGTAGAAAATTTGGCACCGCTATAGATATTTTGATGGAATACCCTCCACGGGCACCTAAATGATAATATGGAACAAACTAGATTCAACTAAAAAAATCACTTTTTTTTTTTTTCTGCTCAAGTGATCACTATCACTCAAGTCCCTTTTTCTTTTCTTTTTTTTTTCTTTTTTTTTTTTTAACGTCAGATGCTAAATGTGGTTCTGATTTCAGAGGCTGATTTAGGTTCTGATTTCAGAGGCTGGTTTTCAAAGCCTGATTTCAGAGTCTGATGATGGTCTGAATTCAGAGGCTGTTGGTCAGTGTCTGATTTCAGAGTTGAATAAGGGTCTGATTTCAGGGTCTGAATTCAGAGGCTAATTTTTAGAGGTTACTGGTTAGGGTCTGATTTCAGAGGCTATTGGTCTAGGTCTGATTTCAGAGGTTACTGGTCTGGGTCTGATTTCAGAGGCTACTGGTCTGGGTCTGATTTCAGAGGCTAAGTTTCAGGGTCTGAACTCAGAGTCTGATTTCAGAGGCAGATTTCAAAGGTTACGTTTTAGGTCTGATTTCAGACTTCACTTAGTTTTCAGGGTCTGATTTCACACTACACTAGGGTTTTAGAAACAAAACACACAGCCGCCAAGAACATGCTTATTTCTTAAACATATGCTAAAGAACAGAATGACTATGACGAACTGATAGGAAGAACAGAACAGAAGCCCAGAACTGGAAAAAGTGATGAAGATGAACTGATATGCAACTGGAATGAACTGATATGCAGAACACACCAAAAACAGATCCAGAAATAAACAAAACAAAAACAGAATCAAGATCCAACAAGGACTGAAACGAAAATAACAAAGAACAAACACACCAAAAACAGATCCAGAAATAAACAAAACAAAAAAACAGAAACAAGATCCAACAAGAACTGAAACGAAAATAACAAAGAACAAGAGAAAAACAGAATCAAACAAAAGGAAAGATAGAAAAATCAGACCTTGGAACCCTGAGCTCTAGATACCAAATGACAAGAAACCCACTTGGATTCGAAATCCAAGCAACGGACAGAACCCCAAGAACCGCGAATATGATTTTTGTAGAAACAAAACCCTTCCAAGGCCACAAAGAAGACCCACAAAGAACTTGCCCTTGAGAACCTTTAAGATGAATCCTTGTAGTGTTTTGCTAGCAATGGAGACGCCACTAAGTTTGCCAAAACTTAGATAAGTCGATTCAAACTTGAAAATGGGATCCCTCCCTTACAATAATTCGGCCATAGCCAAAGCTTAAGCTTTTGAGTTTACAAATTCGTTTGGTTGCTCAAATGAAGAAAGAAGTAAGCTTAAATATGTTACAAAAAGAAACCCTAAAGGCATAAAGACAATAATGCCCCTAAAAACGAAATTACACAAATATCAAGTCTTTAAGTCTTTAAATGCCTAGAAAGCTTTATTCTAAACTGATTTGGGCCAAGTGAAATGGCTTTGGGCCCTTTCCTCGAAGCCCACATGCGACTCTATTTGTTTGTTGCGCCGGCCATAAAACTCTGAACTAATCCCGCCATTGCTTCTCTGAGTCTTTTGGTCCTCTGCCTCGTAATTGGCCCTTCTGGTACTTGTAATGCGTCATTTGGTTTGTTGTCTGGCCTGGATCATGTCAAGAAGGCTTTCTATCCTCCTTACTAGGAGCCTTCCTAGGGCAGAAATTCAACGGATGGCCAAAAACTTTACATGTAGTACATTTCTTAGGAACCCACTCAAACTCAACCCATACTTGTGCCCAAGTACCATAATGACACTGGAAATCAATCTACTCGACAAGGGGGTTCCGCACATAAATTTCAACACATACTCGAGCGAAACTGAGCCGTTTCCTAGAAAGGGTAATATGGTCAGCATTGAGAGGTCTACCAACTGAACTGGCCATACAACTAAGTCCATTAGCCGTCTAAAACTCAAAAGGTAGATTAAAAAGTCAAACCCACACCGGAACCTTAAAGAGGTCCCCCTTGGTCAAAGATAAACCCGGTTGCCAAATTTTGAGAACCATCGGTCTATTAGCCATATGCCACGAGGCTCTATCCAACACCGCACAAGCTTCTTGAAAACTATCAAATTTAAACAAAAAGAAGCCATTATCTGAGGTTAAAACCTCTTGCAAACCAAGCCTCCCCCATAACTTGTGCGCAATAGAGTTGACAATTTGAAATGGAAGTCTTTTACCCATAAAATATCCAACTAATGTGCTACGCCAAAACACACTTCCCTCTTCAGTAACCTCTAAAGGAGGGCACACTTTAACCCTTCTATCGATAACATTCGGTTGAACAAAGTGTAGTGAAGTAGACATGGCTACCGAATCAAGAGGATCTACTCCGTTGGGACCATTCAACACTTTAGCATAACTCTGAGTACGTACAGATCCATTGCCCATAACCTTAGAAGTTTCAGAACTTGACCAATCAAACACTCAGCAACTATGGTAGGTGTAGGATTCACATTACCATGTGCACCGAAGAAAGAAGGCTTGGGAAGAATAGTGGCTCTCCTACCAGAAACCTCACCAACATTACCCCCCTCCACATTATCTCCCACTACCGAGGAAGAACCAGCTTGACCAAGAGCACAAGAAACTGCCCTCGAACCAGTAACATTAACTGCCTAACTTGCTACCTTAGCATCAACAACCACATCGGCACCATCCAACTGAACAACTTTCTATCCCTCGGCAGGACCAGACCCAAACATAGCCTCAGACAATGAGGGCAACAAAACATACTCTAAACACACTTCCAATGATCCATCAGCTATGCCTACAACTCCAACATCATTCCCTTTTGTTGTACCACTCTCGACTCCAGAAACAGTCAAAACAGCCTCTGCCGAGGACTTCAACTCCTCAACGATAGGGCTACGAACCCCCCCACAGCCGGAATCAACAACCGATTTCAAACCAATCCCCAAGCTACCAACATTCACAACATCGTCAACTCTGTCACCAACCGACTCAGCAGAGCCACCCCCACCAGTACTACCATCAACGCCAAGGGAAAGCTCACTAAAAAAACTACCAGACCCAGGGGACGAATCCACGTAAGTCAACTTACCAAGAATAGAAGGGATGAGGCCGGAAGATCCATAAACAGTCAAAGGCTGAGGTTCATTGGACAGAGATGCCAGGGCCAGGGAAGAAACCAATGGCGTCGGAGAAGAAGCCATTCTCGTCGAAGACTCAAGATGCCCAAGGCAAGGGTCCACAGATAGAGAAACACCGGTGGTCAAAAATTCACCATGAGGCACAGCCTTGACGGCCAACCGGCTAATGCCGGGTAGACGAGGCCCAACCACATATAAACCGGACGACATCATAGACGGAGGGAAAGGGAAACACCGGGAGAGAATATCGATTCACAGAAAAGAAAAGAGAGTAAGAGGGTTGAGAAAGGATTTTGGTGTTATCAATTTGGTAGAAGACCAAAAGAGATTAAGGCTCACGACGATCTAAGTTGGGAATCGCTGAGAGAGAAGGGAAAGTTGAGAGCATTTTAGGGTTTTTTTGCATGAATCCTTAACCTTAGTTTCAACTAAACCACATAGAGACAGTTTCTTATCACGGAAGAACCTCCTAACTCCAGCTTGTTTCATAGGATCATTGAGACCTCGGATATTCCAACATCCAGAAATCATGAAACAGATAGAAGATGAGAAACCTGCCCAATCAAATCATCACCGCCTACTCCCTCTTGGGATTATCGATTCTGATTCTTTTTACCTTCGGAGCCCTTCTTACGGTTTCCCCCAGACTTCAGCTTCATTTTCTTCAAAGAATCTATAGCCTTAGCAGCTAACAATTTACTAAATACCTTGGAACCATGCAATTCATCTAACATGTCATCTAGCCTAGGAATATGATGGCGATACTTTACCGTTATATTATTGATTGCTCGACACATGTTCCATCTTTCTTAGGGACTAGAAGCACATGTACCGCACAAGGACTCATGATTTCCCTTACATACCCCTTGTCCATCAACTCTCGTACTTGCCTTCGTAACTCCATTGTCTCCTCGGGATTGCTCATATAAGCTGGTTTGTTGGGAATGACTACTCCAGGTATGAAGTCTATCTGGTGCTCAATACCTCTAATGGGTGGAAGCCCACTAGGTATGTCCTCCGTCAGTACGTCACTGTAATCCTGCAAAAGAAATGAAATAGACACATAAAGCAAAGGGTCAGTGTTAGTAAAATAATCATGAGGCTCCTTATAGACTAACAATAGCATGATCTTGCTAGCCTTGAACGATTTCCTCGCTTCACCTTCACCCATGTAGAAACTCTTTTTAACTCTCCCTTTTGTTTCCCCCTCACGTTCACTCAAACTTCCCTTGGGAACTCCCACGACCTTGGCCTTATTTTTCTCACTAGAAACACCACTCTCACTAGTCTCACCCAAGTTGGTGTTTTCCCTCACTCTTTCTTTATCACGCTCAAGTTGCAACTTAACCTGATCTTCATGGACTTGTACAGGTGTAAGTGGGTATAATGTAATGGGTTTTCCCTTATGCTTAAAAGAGGATTTGTTCTTGAACCCATCATGAATAACATTCTTATCAAACTGCCACGACCTGCCCAAAAGAATATGTCCAGCATGCATCAGTATCACATCACATAGGACATCATCTGTGTATGGCCCAATGGTAAAGCTCAACAATACCTGTTTTGTCACCTTTATTTCCCCACAATCATTTAACCATTGCAACTTGTAAGGCTTAGGGTGTTTCAAGCAACTCAACCCCAATCGCTCAATCAAAGATGTGCTAGCAACATTAGTACAACTGCCCCATCTATGATCATACTACACCCCTTGCCATTCACACGGCACCTAGTGTGGAATATGTTCTCCCTCTACTGCGCCCTCTCATCCTCTACAACATGTGTACTCAAAGCACGCTTGACAACTAAGGACAAGTTATCCAGTGGGTATGCAGCTCCCTCGTGGTCACTAGTATCTTCCAACTCTAGCATCTCATCATCAACCTCATTATCAGTAGAGTACACCTCTCTACTCTTCTTATCAATCACTAAGGTATGCCTATTGGGACAATGTGAAGCATAGTGTCCCATGCCCAAACATTTGAAACACTTGACATTCTTAGTTCTAGTAGCTGTACCCTCAGGTTTTTCTCTAGTTTTGCTCGATTTTGCAGCCTATTTACCCTTGGCACTAGGTTTGGCCCTAGGCTTATTAAAACATCCACTGAACTCGAATCTAGGCTTGTCAAAGCCTCTATCCCGCTTCTCATTCGAAACCTATTTCCATTCAGTAGTATCATGAGTACCAAATCTGGATGTGGACTTTTTCATGAGTTGCCTCTCTACCTTGATAGCCATGTGAAGCATATCCTCCAAGTCAACATAATGATACAACCCACCATGTTTGCAATCTTTCTATTTAAGCCCCCTAGAAACCGTGTCATAGTAGCCTCAGCATCCTCAACTACACTAGCCCTAATCATGGCAACTTCCATCTCTGTGTAATAGTCCTCAACACTCTTGGTTCCCTGATACAAATGTTGTAGTTTTTGATACAACTCCCTGTAGTAATGGCTGGGTATAAACCTCTTTCTCATGAGACCCCTAAGTTTTCGTTTGCAGGGCGGCTTCAGCTCATTAAGTCAGTTTTGTTCTATATTCAAGTTTATTGGTCTTCTTTATTCATTATTCCTATGTCTGTTATTAAGAGGGTAGAGATGACTCTCAGATCTTTCCTTTGGAATGGTAGTGAGCTTACTTCCTCAAGAGCAAGAGTGGCTTGTATTACTGTTTGTTTACCTTTGAAAGAGGGGGGTTTGGGGATTAAGAGTTTGGCAACTTGGAATATAGTGGCTATTGTTAAGCATTTATGGTTTCTTTGCTCTGGTCAGGTCTCCTCCTGGTCGAATTGGGTTCAGTCTTACTTGCTTCGGGGACAGAGCTTTTGGGAGGTGTCGTGTCCTGAAGATTGCACTTGGAGTTGGCGGAAGATTATGGAACTTCGTTCTTGGGCTCGTCGGAGAATGAGGTTTAGGATTGGGAATGGTGAGAAGACGTTGCAATGGTTTGATAACTGGCATCCGTTGGGTTCGATTATAGATACGTTGGGTGATAGAGTTATTTACGACTCTGGCTTAGATAGGATGGCTACAGTTGTAACTATTATCTCTGACTCTTCTTGGCGTTGGCCCCCTGCTAGGTCAGCAGCCCTTGTTGAGCTGGCTCGGCCCCTTCTTTCGGATCCTTCTTGTTTGAGGGAGGATGAGTTGGTTTGGGAGGATGACAGTAGAGAGAGGTTTTCTGTGTCTAACGCTTAGAATGCGATAAGGATAAGGGGCACTTTGATACGCTGGCACCAGATTGTCTGGTTTAGTAAAGCTATTACGCGCCATTCTTTTCTGTTTTGGATGACTATTCAGGGTGGACTTTGTACCCAGGATCGTCTAATGAGTTTCATTATCTCTGTTTGCTCGCGATGCGTCCTTTGTGGTTGTTTAGGTGAGGATATTGATCACCTTTTCTTCCCATGCTCATTCTCTTCACAGGTTAGGATTACTTTGCTAGCCATGTGTGTGGTAGATTAGAGTTCTCGTGTTTGGCTGTAGACTGTTGAGTGGATGTATCAGTTCACCGACGCCTCGTTATGTCATCTTCTTGTTCGGCTTTCGTTTGCTACTTCAGTTTACTACATCTGGTGGGAGAGGAATGCCCGCATGCATGATGTGACCCCTTGCCCTATCCATGCTCTTCTATATGATATTATGTTTACTGTCCGGACTCGTGACAGTTTACTGCAAAGGGTGAAACCATATTATGATAATAAATGGCTTCATATTTCTTAGCGCCTGCCTGATGACATATTCTGATGGTTTTGTTTTGTTTGTAGCCTTTCGGGTTTTTTTCTAGGAGGGCCTATCCTCTCTAGTTTTCTGGGGTTTGCCCCTTTTTAGCTTTTAGCTTTGTTGCTAGGAGGGTCTATCCTCTCTAGCTGTCTGGGGTATGCTCATGTGATTTTATTTCCTTTTGTTAATACATACTTACCTTATCAAAAAAAATGAGACCCCTAAGTTCTTCCCATGTCTGAACCGGTCTCTCATAGTTTCTCCTCCGAGTAGAAACAATATGATCCCACCAAATCATAGCATAATCAGTAAACTCAATTGCTGCCATATTGATCTTCTTCTCGTCTGAGTAGTGATGACAGTTGAAAATCAGCTCAATTTTCCTTTGCTATTCTAAGTAAGCATCGAGATTATTCTTACCCTAAAAGGTTGGTATCTTGATCTTAATGCTGCCTAGATCACCATCTACATCTCCTCGTCTACCATATCCCCTCCGATCATAATCCTCTCTTCTGTCATCAAATGCACCTCTACCATCATCATTCCTCCTATCAAATCGCCTATTAGGCCTCCTATCATGCCCTGACTGAAATCTCTCCTCCACATCTTCAAGACCATCAGAATCATCAAACTCATTTTCAGCTTCCTCTTCATATGATGGTACATACTGTGGTGGAACACGTCGAGGTGGCACATTCTAAGGTGGTGGTACTTCTGAGGTGGTGGTATATGCTGGGGTGGTGGTGCACTGGGACCACTACCAGTTTGAATACTCTCTACACTCTTGGAAAATCTCTCCAAAGTAGTATTCATATTCTCCATCATATCTGTAAATTTTCTATCTAAAGCATCAAGCTTTTCATCAATAGTTAGACCTGCTGACGCGGAACTTACTTGGCTGTTTAAGGCCAAGCAAACCCCTCGAAACGGATAGAACCCCAAGCACCGTGAATTTGATTTTGTAGGAACAAAACTTTCCAAGGCCACAAAGAAGACCCACAAAGAACTTGTCTTTGAGAACCCTTAAGATGATTCCTTGCAGTGTTCTGCTAGCACAGAGATGCCACCAAGGTTGTCACGACTTAGATAAGTCAAAGCTGAAACAAAGGGGAATCCCTCCCTTAAGCTTGAAATTCGGCCATAGCCATTTTCTTTGAATAAATTCGAAATTTGTGTGTTACTATTGAAGAAGACAAAGTTTACAATATATAGGATAAGGCAAATTTACTAAAATGCCCTTCAAAAGGTAAAAAGACCAAAAGGTCCTAAAACTACCCAATGGCTACATAAAGCTAAAGCCCTAAGTAGTTATTTACTAAATATTACAAATATCCTCTATAAGATCTTTATGCAAGTGGCAGAAAGATTAAAAACAAAAAGTCAACAAAAGGGGCATATTTTATAAAGAATGCCTAATAGGTCCTTTAACTAACTAACTTAGTTCTAATCTAATTTGACCCAAATGATCTAGTTAACTAAGTTAAAAATAGCCTAACTAGAGTCAACATGTCAAGCAAAAGGTCAAAATACAAGCCCATTTGCCCGAATTACATATAAGGCATAAAATGGCAAAATTCTTCAAAATGCTCTTATCTTCAAAATCAGCTATTGTGCATCTTCTAGAATGACTTGGGCCACGTGAAATAGCTTTGGACCCACTCCATTGAAGCCCTCAGGTGACGCCAATATGCCCTGGGGTTGTCTGTCACACTTAGCCATGACACTCTACTCACTAACATTGTGTTTTCTGTTCAGACTCGTGCTAGTTTATTACGGAGGGTGAAACCATCTTATGATAATAAATGGCTTCACATTCCTGGAACCTGTCCAATGACATCTTCTAATGGTCTTGTATTGCTTGTAGCCTTTTGGCTCTTCTGCTAGGAGGGCTTGTCCTCTCTAGTTTTCTGGGGTATGCCCCTTTGCTTTTCTACATTTTTGGTTAATAAACTTACTTTATCAAAAAAAAAAACACTAACCATTTGCTTCATGTGTCCATTTAATCTCTTTTGTAGGAATTCAGTGCTGTGCTGACCGAGGACATTCGTAGTGGGCTTCCACTCATTAGAGGTATTGTGCACCAGAGAGATTTCATATATGGTGCAGTCATTCTGACATGATTCTCATAGCATAAGAATCACTCAGCTCAGAGATACATTCCCAACTGCATCAACGACACAATTTGAGCATTTTGACGAATCAAGCCGAATCAAGTCCAACACCAAAAATTCGGCCAAGACAAGACTTAATGGGTTTGAGACACATCATTTGGGTCATTGTTGGATGTGAGTTTCATGGTGGTTAGGGGCTGATCTTGGTTGGGTTTTGTTCCTACAAAATCAGTATTCAAAGTTCTTGGGGTTTTGAGAAAGATGCTTGGGGGTTTGCTTGGTTTCCAACCCAAGTGAGTTCTTGTCATTTGGTATCAGAGCTTAGGGTTCTGAGGTCTGATTTCCTATCCTTTGTGTTGTTTAATCTTGTATTCATCTTTGTTCTTTGTTGATTTAATTTCGGCATCAAGGTTTTACTTCCACCTTGATTCGGTCATTGTTGGATCTTGTTGTTTCTTGCTGATTCTTGTTGATTTGTGATCAAAATATCATGAATAGCATTCTGCCTTGAGTGTGTTTTTGATTGATCATGAGTATTTCTTTGAGTTAAGCTTTGGCTACGTAGGTCAAAATTGGGGCTTTTGTGTTCTTTGCTTGAATCAAGTGTTTAGTTGTTAATTGTATGTTACTAGGACGTGTTTAACATTGTTATTAAGTTATCAGTTTCAAAAATCAAAAAAAAAAAAAAGAAAAAAGAAATGCATCAGGTCAGATTCGGCCAAGGAAGAACCATCACCACCCTTGCTTTGTTCTTGCCATATACATGTCACTTAGCTTGTTTTTAATAGGTATTGTTCATATCTACTTTGAGAAAATCAGATTGCACTTCATTACTCCTAGCATTTGCTTGAACTAGCTTGTTTGTAATCTTTGTGAAGTTGTTGCAATCTTGTGAAGTGTTTGGAAAACAAGTGTGTTTGAGTGATTTGGTGAGGCATTTGAGTGAATGAGTGTTGAAACAAAATGAAATGCTTAGGGATTGATGAGGCCGTGACTTACTCCTGAAGTTTACTTAAGCTTGTGTGTTGTTAACTTTGTGAGACAAGTCTGGTTGCTTTGTTACACATATTGTCGTGAGTAAGATGCTTGATGTGCTTATGTTGAAGCATGAATTAACAAGTGTGCTTGCTGATTTGCGTGAGCTATCATTAGCTTGACATTGGATTTGTGTTGAAATCATTAGCATGACATTGAAAATGGAAGCACTCATGAGCTTGACATGGAAACTTGAGTAGCCATCATTGCATTTGAGAGGTGCTTGAAGGGGCAAGCTGCTGCATCACCAAGTTAATTGGAAAAAGTGTTTAGTTGGTTTGTAACTTACCATTGCCGAATTGACATGCTTACTTGACCTACTTGTAAGCTACTTACGTAAGCAGCTGAGTCACCTACTTGTTTTGAAAAAAAAAAAAGAGAATTGATCGCAATGTGCTTAGCTTGATTAGACCATTTGCAAGTTGATTGGATTGCTTTACATGAGTTACATTGATTTGATTTGGTTTGTATTGGTTTGAGATTGAAAGACTATATATGTGTTATAGCCGAATTGGAATCCTTTGTGCTTAATTGTGTTTCATTGGAGTGTAAACACTTGTGAGTGTGTGTGAGAAGAAAAGAAAGGTGAGCTCAAACACTATAGCGAGTGACCACAAAATTGCTTCAGTGACACGTTGATTGCTTGCTTGCTTATTTATTACATTTAGCTAACTCGTCATTCTTTCTTATTCTGAGCACTCTAGCTATAGGTTTCTTTCGATTGAGTCTCTGTGATTACTTATCTTATTTGCTTTATTCCACCTGCTCTATATATACATTGTGTTTCTACTAGCTTGTGGACTACACCTTAGTTGACCATTCTGGGAATTGAGTTGATTTTAATTGAATTGAGGAAGAACTCAATAGTGGTAAAAGGCAGTGATTGTGAGCACAGTATCGGGTAAAAGCCAATAGAGTGCAAACACGAGTGGAGTGATATCATTCGGTGTAAACACGTGAGATTGTGAGGATTTACATATTTGTTTTGCTTTTTATTATTTCTAATCTATTTGTTTAGTGTTGAGATGGCAGGTCCTTGTTTAACCATTGATGATAAGATCGAGGTTTTGGATACTTTCAAAAGTGATATCCAAGATATTATGAGTGATTATAGAAGATCTTATGAGAAATGGAAAAAGACTTGGTAGGTAACTAAATATGCAGTGAATGAAGCTCAACAACCAAAAGCTATTGAAGTTGTGTGTAATGAAGTGAGAAGCACTTGTGATGTTGAGTGCATAGCGAATGAAAACACTTTTGAGGCCTTGAATGTTGTGAATTGTGTTATAAGTGACATGGTGAGTGAAAATGCTTGTGAGACCGTGAGCATTGAGGGAGTAAACACTTATGAGGTAGTGTGCTTTGAGGTTGAAAAAAATAGTGAAGCTGAACAGGTGTGTGAGGAGGTCTTTGCAAGTATGGTTGAGATAGTGGCCATGAGTGATGATGAAGCTGTGAGAGCTGGTGAAAAGAAAGTAGATGTGGTAGTGAAGTTTTTCCATAACATTTTCTCTATTGTTTATACTTTTTCATCGCAGGTACAAGTGGTCAAATATGATTCTTTTATATTTCAATATCATCGTCCAATTGATTTTGTCATAACTATTTATGATCCGGGTTCGGATTCAAGGACGAATCCATTTCAAGAGAGGGAGAATGAAATGATCCAAGAGACAACATTTGACATGCTTGGGGTTTGCTTGGTTTCCAACCCAAGTGAGTTCTTGTCATATGGCTTTGAAAAACTTGCCACCTTTGTTGGATTTTTATGATTTTGTTGTTTTTCCGTTTGTTAATTTTTTTTGGCAAAGTTGTTGATGACTTTAGCGACCTTGTTTGATATTTTTGTTATGTTGTCTAGATTATTAAATGAATATTAAGGACATAGCCTTTAAATAGCCATTAGTTAGCCATTAAGGATGTTTTGGTCATTTTATGTCCATTAGGGTTTCTTTCTTTGTACTATATAAACTCTTATGTTCTTAATGGAAAGAAAATCACATATTTTCGAATTTATCTTCATCTTGAAAGCTTGGCTTTGTCCAAAATTGCTTAAGGGAGGGATTCCCCTTATTTCATGCAATCGGCTTATCTAAGGTGTGGCAACCTTAGTGGCGTCTCCGTGCTAGCAGAACACTACTAGGAATCATCTTAAAGGTTCTCAAAGACAAGTTCTTTGTGGGTCTTCTGTGTCATTGGAAGGGTTTTGTTCCAACAAAATCAAATTCGCGGATCTCTGGGTTCAATCCATTGCGAGGGGTTTTCTTGGCCTTAAACATCCAAGTGAGTTCCGCGTCAGGAAGCCCACGGAATTTGGAGGATTTTGTGCAAAAAGGATGATTTTTTCATTTTGGAAAAAGTTGCCTCTTTTGTTGCCTTTTTAATTTTTATCTTTGTAATGTTGACTAATGATGACTTTAGTTAACATTTGTAACTAAGTTAGTTAAGTCATTTAGTTAGATTTGATTATAACCAAATAGTTAGCAAAAAAGGACCTAATAGGCCAAGCAAACCCCTCGCAACAGATAGAACCCCAAGCACCGCGAATTCAATTTTGTAGGAACAAAACCCTTCCAATACCACAAAGAATACCCACAAAAACTTTTCTTAGAGAACCCTTAAGATGATTCCTTGCAGTATTCAGCTAGTACAGAGACGCCACCAAGGTTGCCACGCCTTAGATAAGTCAAAGTTGAAACAAAGGGGAATCCCTCCCTTAAACTTGAAATTCAGCCATAGCCATTTTTCTTTGAAGAAATTCGAAATTTTGCAAGTTTTTATTGATGAATACAAAGTTTACAATATATAGGATAAAGCAATTTTACCAAAAGGTCCTAAAACTACCCAATGGCTACATAAAGCTAAAGCCCTAAGTAGTCATTTACTAAATATTACAAATATCCTCTCCAAGATCTTTATGCAAGTGGCAAAAAGATCAAAAACAAAAAGTCAACAAAAGGGGCATGTTTTCTAAAGAATGCCTAATAGGTCCTTTAACTAACTAACTTAGTTCTAATCCAATTTGACCCAAATGATCTAGTTAACTAAGTTACAAATAGCCTAACTAGAGTCAACATGTCAAGCAAAAGGTCAAAATACAAGCCCATTTGGACGAATTAAATATAAGGCATAAAATGGCCAAATTCTTCAAAATGCTCATATCTTCAAAATCGGCTATTGCGCGTCTTCTAGAATGACTTGGGCCACGTGAAATAGCTTTGGACCCATTCCATTGAAGCCCTCAGGTGACGCCAATATGTCCTGGGGTTGTCTGTCACACTCAGCCATGGCACTCTGTGCTAGTCTCGCCATTGCGTCTCTAATCTTCTAAGCTTTCTGGCTTATGATTGGCCCTGTTGGAACTTGAAAAGGCTCTACCATGTTACTGGCCGTGACATCTAATATTCCTTGAGTGGCTGGATTCATGTCATTCCCTCCCTCTTGAAAAAGATTTGACCTCGAATCTGTACCTGCATAAAAAAGAGTTAAGTAAAAAACATTAAATGTAGCAGACATATTATACTCACCTTGTAAATCCAGTTTGTACGCATTATCATTGATCCGCTCCAAGACTTGAAATGGACCATCTCCTCTTGGTTGTCGCTTGG
Organism: Zanthoxylum bungeanum; assembly: GCA_019454045.1. Taxonomy (NCBI): domain Eukaryota; kingdom Viridiplantae; phylum Streptophyta; class Magnoliopsida; order Sapindales; family Rutaceae; genus Zanthoxylum; species Zanthoxylum bungeanum. Next base: position 39,433 of record SKCR01022803.1, read on the forward strand.
ATTTATGTTGTTCAGGAAACCGCTCCTTGCGCATGTGTACCCAAACCCAATCACCAGGCTGAAATACCACACGTTTTCTTCCCTGATTGGCATGAGAAGCATATTGCTCATTCTTTCTCTGTATGTGCTCTCTTGCTTTCTCATGTATATGTTTCACCAAATCAACTTTTCTTTTGCCATCTAACCCTGCATGCTCATCAACAGGTAATGGTAACAGATCTAATGGAGTTAGTGGCTGAAAACCATAAACAATTTGAAATGGTGAATAAGATGTAGAAGAATGAATGCTACGGTTATATGCAAATTCAATCAAAGGCAAACAATCCTGCCAAGTTTTTAAGTTCTTAGTGATAATAGTACGCAATAACTGAGTCAAAGTCCTATTAACCACCTCAGTTTTTCCATCAGTTTGGGGGTGACAAGTAGTAGAATACAAAAGTTTAGTTCCCAACTTACCCCATAAAACTTTCCAAAAGTGAGTAAGGAATTTAACATCACGATCTGAAACTATACTCCGAGGAATTCTATGGAGTCGTACTACTTCTCTAAAGAACAAGTCAGCAATGTTAGTGGCATCATCAGTCTTATGACATGCTATAAAGTGTGGCATTTACTTAACCTATCAACCACTACAAAAATGGAATCTCTACCCGCCTAGTCCTAGGTAAACCTAATATAAAGTCCATTGATACATCTACCCATGGCTCGATAGGTACAGGCAATGGTGTATACAAACCATGAGGTATAACCTTAGATTTAGCCTTTTTACAAGTTAAGCATTTATCACACAAACGCTCAATATCTCTCCTCATTTTAGGCCAATAGAAATGTTCACTCAAAACTCCTAAGGTATTGGCAATGCCAAAGTGTCCCATTAAACCTCCCTCATGCGCTTCCCTAACTAATAATTCACACATATTGCATAATCTATTTTCCTTAAACAGAAACCCATCATGTTGGTAGAATTTACTAAATGTAGACTTTTCACATGCAGCATAGATAGTACTGAAGTCAATATCATTTTCATAAAGTTCTTTAATTAATTCAAACCCAAGCATCCTTGCATTCAATGAAGTAAGTAATGCATACCTTCGCGATAGTGCATCGGCGACAATGTTTTCCTTACCTTGTTTGTAGCAAATTACGTATGGAAATGTCTCAACAAACTCTAACCATCGTGCGTGCCGTTTGTTTAGCTTACCTTGACCTTTCAAATGCTTCAATGACTCATGATCTGTATGGATCACAAACTCTCGAGGCCATAGATAATGGTGCCAAGTCTCAAGGTCTTTCACTAGCGCATACAACTCCTTGTCGTATGTGGGGTATCTCAAAACTACTCCGTTAAGCTTCTCACTAAAGTAGGTAATTGGCCGTTTTTCTTGCATAAGAACTGCTTCAATGCCTAATCCTGATGCGTCACACTCAATCTCAAATGTCTTCTCAAATTTGGGTAGAGCCAAAACAGGTGCACTGCACAACTTCATTATAAGATCCTGGATTGCACGCTCCTGCTCTTCTTCCTATTTGAAGCCAACAATTTTCTTCACTACTTCAGTCAGTGGTGCCGCAATACTGCTGAAGTCTCTAACAAATCTACGGTAGAAGCTTGCTCATCCATGGAAGCTTCTGACTTCGGTCACAGTTGTCGGTGTAGGCCAATCCTGAATTGCCTTTACCTTTTCCACATCAACTTCGATGCCATCTGCACTTACAACAAAACCAAGGAAAACCATTCTTATCAATGTTAGCATACAGTTTATCCTACCTTAACACATCAAGAACATGCTTCAAATGCGTAACATGCTCATCTATTGTTTTACTGTAAACTAAGATGTCATCAAAATAAACTACAACAAACCTACCTATAAATGCACGCATAACATGATTCATCAATCTCATAAATGTGCTAGGTCCATTTGTAAGACCAAATGGCATAACTAACCATTCATACATGCCATACTTGGTCTTAAATACAGTTTTCCACTCATCTCCTTCTCTCATGCGAATTTGATGGTATCCACTCTTTAAATCAATCTTACTAAAAATTTTGGAACCATGCAACTCATCTAACATGTCATCTAGTCTAGGAATATGATGACGATACTTTACCGTTATATTGTTGATCGCTCGATAATCAACGCACATACGCCACGTCCATCTTTCTTAGGAACTAGAAGATTTGGTATCGCACAGGGACTCATACTTTCTCTAACATACCTTTTTCCATCAACTCCCGCACTTGCCTCTGAAGTTCTTTTGTTTCCTCAAGATTGCTTCGGTAGGATGGTCTATTAGGAATGATTGCGCCAGGTTTGAAATCTATCTGGTGCTTAATACCTCTAATGGGTGGGAGCCAACTAGGAATGTCCTCTGTCAGCACATCATTGAATTCCTACAAAAAGAGATGAAATGGACAAAGGAAGCAAAGGGTTAGTGTTAGCTAAACAAATATGGTGATCTTTGTAGACTAGCAAAATCATGAGCTTGCTAGCCTTGTAAGCTCTCCTTGCTTCACCCTCACCAATGTAGAAGCTCTTTTTCACTCGCCCTTTCGTTTCCCCCTTAGGTTCACTCACACACCCCTTGGGAACACTCACGGCCTTAGCCTTAATTTCCTTACCAGGTTCGGTCATACTCCCCTCACGTGTGTTCTCCAAGGCTGTGTTTGCACTTTTTTTCTCTCTATCTCTCTAAAGTTGTAACTTGACTTGGTCTTTGTGGACTTGCCTCGGTGTAAGTGGGTATAGGGTAATGAGTTTTCCCTTATGCTGAAATGAATACTTATTCTTAAACCCATCGTGTAAAACCTTCCTATCAAACTGCCATGGCCTTCCTAAAAGAATGTGTCCTGCATGAATGGGTATAACATCACACAAAACATCATCAGTATAAGGCCCAACGGTGAAGCTCAATAATACCTACTTAGTCACCCGTACTTCTCCACAGTCATTCAACCACTGCAACTTGTAAGGCTTGGGATGCCTTAAGAAATCTAATCCCAACCTCTCAACTAAAGATGTACTTGCGACATTAGTACAAATATCCCCGTCAATGATCATACTACACCCCTTGCCATTCACACGACATCTAGTATGGAATATGTTCTCCCTTTGCATCACTCTCATCCTCACCAATTTGTGCACTCAAGCACGCTTCACAACTAAGGACAAGTAATCCAGCGGGTATGTAGCTCCCTCTCTGTCACAAGTATCCTCCATCGCAGGCTCATCATCCTCAACCTCAACCTCACTGTCAGTAGAATATACCTCACCACTCTTCTTATCAATTATTAAATACGCTTCAGGATCATTCTTGCCCGGAAGTTTGGTATCCTGATCTTGATGCTACTCAAATCACCATCAATATCACCATGTCTACCATAACCCCTCCTTTCATAATCCTCGCGTCTGTCATCAAATCCTCTCTGTCTATCAAACCTCATATCTCTTCTATCATGCCTCCGCTACTGCCTATGATTCCTGGGCCTATACCTCCATTCCTCCTCAATTGAGTCTTCCAAATCATAAAACCCATCAGGATCATTCTCGGCCTCCTCTTCCACTACTGGTACTCGAGGTGGTGGAACTTGCCGCGAGTGTTGGACAGTTATGACCCATAGCGTCACTATTTGTACAGATCATGGTTGTTGTTGTACAAATTAACTATGTGACAAAGGAGATTGCTCTCTTATCATTTGTGATTAGATCACCTAGATATAAATGATAGGAGGTCCTTATGATTTGTTCCTGGATTGAGATGATATGAGACAGTATCAGTCCACGAAGGATAAATCATTAAATATCCCTAGTCAGAGTATTATCGAGATTGGACATCGATAATGCGTAAAGGACTAGTATTACACTTGTGCGCTTTGTGAGGCATAACATCATAGTTCTCATATATTTTGGTATAGGATACTCATGCAAGTGTAATAGGAGGTTGTGTTTACGATGGTAACGGGAAACAGCTTCGCTCTGGATATACCCTCAGAATTCCATTGGTAGTATGACTATGTGTATATGGAAGTCCGAAATCAGGGTAGGTGTATTTAGTCTTAACCTGAGACTTGCACCGCTAATACTTGCGACAATAATTATACTTTGGTTTTAGGTCGTCCAGGGCTTTAACAGGTTCTGTGTAGCCTCTGCTGGGTATATTGAGAATCTTAGTGTATTGGGTGTTATGTCAAGACGGAAGTATCACTCCAGTCATAGTGGAGATGATGGTCACGTAGGATACGTGACAGGTTCTCTTAAATGCTGCAGCTATCGGGATAAAATGACTAGGTCATGTTTATCCGATTATAGAGACTAGTTACCAGAGATTCGATATGTGCTTCGTACGGGGCAGACACAATTCCAGCCCTAGGCCTAGCACATGACATCCGATACTGGATCGAAATATGCAATACTACGTATACTACGCCTGATATAGATCGCTTATAACCTATTATTTATTCCCAATTTGAAAATTAAATTATTTAAAATATTTTAATCCCAGATTATATTTTAAATATCTAACTTTTCAATTTATCTTGATTACAATAGTCCAACTATTTAATCAACGATTAGTGGTACTATATATATTATAATGATTATAATAGTCCAACTATATAATCAAATATAATCCAAATTAATTAACCTCAATTACATTGATTACTATAATCCAATTATAAAATCAACTGTAAACTGAAATTAATTAATTCAATATATTGATTAATATAATCCAATTATATATAATCAAGTATAATACAGTCCAACTGTTTATTAAAACAACAATTTAAATATTAGTCCAACTAACATTTAATATAACGACGAAATAATTTAAATGAGCGCGTATGGCGAGTAATTGAACGAGTATTGCAAATTCAATTCTTGCCTCCCACTATTTTTCGTCGAGCCTCTTAACCCTCTGTCGAGTACTCGGGAAACCGTGTTTCCTAGTGGGCTAGGATCCCGTTAAATATCACACAATCTTGACTTTGGCCAACAAATTGTATGATAATTAACTAGGTAGATCTCTAAGATCAATTGGATCTCATCCAACTCCTAGATCCAGTAGGGGACATCCAAGTCCTAAACATATATCATATATATGCCTATATATCGAATATATACCCTAACCTTTTTCCTCTGAATCAACTAGGCCTTGGCTTTGGCACAACAAACCTAGTGACCAGTCAAGCGCGGACCCATTGACATGGAAGTTTCGTAATCAATGTCAATGGACAAGAAGTGGTCTTGACTTTGGCCAACAAACCACAACTTGGACACGACACCGATATGTAACAAAGCCTCGTGATTAAAACACATCTTCGACGGACAAGGGCTTGACTTTGGCTTGGCCAACAACCCCTGCCAATCTCGGATCTTCAGTAAGAATCACTCAATGGAAGGAAAATAAACGCTTGATATTTAACGTTCGGGTTTTTTCCGCGTGCAAATTGGCAACCAATTTATTATCTTTGTTAAGGTCTCATCATCATACACCCTAAACATGCATTCTAAACACATAATAAAGCGCATATGATAAAATAATAATGATATGCGGATGGATATTTTACACATTGATCCTAGATCAAATCTCTCAATTTCTCTCTCCCGATAGCACAAATATTTCTTCTACCCGTTACACTACACTTCTAAAGAAACCTCACTTACATTGAGGGGAATAGGTGAGAAGAGAATACAAAGAAATAGGAGATAAGGCTGGACTCGCAGGTCCAATTAATAAATCAAATTTATTACAATTTCGAAAATCGCCCCACCCAGCTCATATCCATCCGATATACATTATTCAAACATCACAACCATGTATTCATACAAGCATGTTATCAATCAATCTAATCAAATTACTTAATCTGATAATTAGTGATCATCCAATGTTCAACAAAGATTTGATTTTGTTCGAGTCAAACTCGTATTGCGAACACGTACTCAAAGTACGATTTCTACGAATTAAATTAAATTACATAATTAAATCCAATTTAATACGCATTTAATTCTAATTCATTATTTAATTCCAAATTAAATATTACACTTTATAAAATAACCTTTACGACTTAAATTCCAAATTAATCGTTACGGGTCTCAAAGCCCGATTAATATCCAATATTAATTTAATTAAAGTCCAATGGGCTTTTAATTAATTTCTTGAGGCGTGGACTTTTGGTCAACTCGGGTCAAACCCGTAACCAAAGTCCAATCCGGAGTACCCCATAAGCCCATAAATTAATTTAGGCCCAATTAAACGTTAAAGGTTCATTAGTCGCATTTGGGCCTTTTGGAAGCGGTTTTGGGCCTAATTGGATCCAACCAATTTGGCCTAAACCAACTTTGTACAACAAAGTCCAATAAACCCAATAACAACTTTAAAAGCCCAAATCCAATTTTAAGGCCCAATAATTTAATTTCAAAAATTCCAAATTTCCAATTAAATTACCTAAAGTGTATAGCATTATTAATACCCAAATCAAAGTTTCCAAAACACTAAATTTGTCCAATTAATCATGCTTATCATCAATTAATCATGTCCAACATAATTTGATCAAAATCAAACCCAATTAACCACATGCTAAAGTCTCGGCCATAAGGGGAAAAAATGTCCAAATCAAATTCAATCCAATTGAACCCAATCAAACATAAATTCAACATCCCTAAATGATTTCCAAGTCATCCAATGAACAAAAAATCAAAAAATCCAAGACAATATTGGGTTCATATTTTCGGCCATCACAAGCAAATTGGGGAAAATTGTTCCAAACACTTTTTCATCAAATTGATCTAATCAATCATCAATTAAACAACATTTTAAGCATCTAAATCATCCAATTTCATTAAAACATGCTCAAAATCAAGTTTACCCAAATTAAAGTTTTGGCCAAACAATAAGCAAATTGGGGAAAATCAATCCAATTAATTTTTCTTCAAATTGATTAAATATAACTCTAAGTTATTCATATACAAACATTCTTAAACAAACAATTTGTCAAAATCATGCTTAAATCAAAAAGCCCCAAATTTTGCTCAAGAACCCTAAAAACGTTTTATGCACAAATGGCTCAAGATACCATTGTTGAGTTTCAATCAAGTCCCAAAGATCATAAATCATGCATAAAACGAGCAGAGAATACACCAAATGAGGTGCGGAAAAGACTCACATGGATCGGTTGGATTGCGGCGAAGATGAAGTGCGAACTGCTCTCCTTGCTCGGCAGTGAGCTGCGCGTGGGGTGGTCGACGTGGGGCTGCACGGTGGTGACTGGTTCGGCCATGGGAGACACCATTGAAGCTCCAAGCTTCAAGCTTCCAAGCTCACGAACTCACTTCCCTATCACCTTTGTATCACTCATGTGTGCTAGCACTAAGTCTTCTTCTTTGCTTCCCCTTTATTGGTCAAACCAGAAATTTGAGAAGATGAAACGGTTCCAAACGTGAAGGAGAAGAAGAAGAAAAGAGAGGGAAAAGGGTTTTCACAAGAAAACCTTAAAAAAGAGAGAGAGAGAATGAATTAGAAAAAGAAAAAAATGTAAAAGGTTTATTTATATTTTCCAAAAATAAATAAGTCATTTACCATTTTCAATTTCAAAAAGCAAAGCATTTAATGCTTCCTTTCATCTCACAATCAACTCACATCAATCACTCAAATGTCACATCACTCAAAGTGACATGTTTTGACGCTTGATGTGACTTGCGATTTGATGCTTGATTTGACTTGCGTGCCGCACTCGAATTCGAAATGCGAATGCGCTCTCAAACAATCCCGGGCTCGGGTTCGCTAATTCCAAATTAACGAATTTTCCGTTGCGTCGTAATTAAATGATCACGCCTAGCGAAATCACTATTCACATCGCTTAACGAATTAATTCTAAATTAATTCGTTCGCGCCCGAATTAAAATCTAATTTAATTCCGCGTCGAAATCCAATTTCGTTAATATATCAAATATATTAATTTACCGATTAATTCCAAATAATCGTTTTCTCTCTTTAATTTATATTTTACCAGATAAGATATCTCCGTAATAATCCCAGATTAATTTCTCTCTCATCGAATTAATCCCAGATTAATTAAAGTGCGAGTCATACGTCATCGGTGAATCTTCAGGAATCGACCCATGAGATCTCCGGATATGTTGGCAGAGTAAATACGGTCGTCGGACTATCGAACACGTAAGTACCTCGTACTACGTTTATACCGATTTACAAGACAAGGTTGGCTTCTAGCAAAGCGCCATGCCTACCCAATTCTCCAGAAATATTCTTACAGGAATATATAGATCTGTATCAAGCGTAGTATATACCGTAGTATTGTGTATATCGGCCCAGTATCGGATATTCACGTGCTAGGCTGGGGCTGGATAAGTGTCTGCCCCGTCCGAAGCACATGTCGGATGTCTGGTAACTAGTCTCTATAATCAGATATTCATGACCTAGTCATAATATCAGGATTGGATGCGCATCACTCAAGAGCACTAGTACCGTATCCTGCGTGACATCATCTCCACTATGACTGAAGTGATACTTCCGTCTTGACATCACACCCAATACACTACGACTCTCTGATAAACCCAGAAGTGGTGTACGCAGAACCGGTTTAAAGGTTTAGCCCACCACCAAGACCAAAGTCTACCGATTATCGTAAGTATTAGCGGTGCAAGTCTCAGGTTAAGACCAAATACACCTACCCTGATGTCGGACTCCCATAGACATATAGTCATAATACCAATGGGATTCCGAGGGGTCTTCCAGAGCGAAGCTGTTTCCCGTACCATCGGTGAAACACACCTCCTATCACACTTGCATAAGTATCCAATACTTAAATATATGAGAACTATGAGTCGTGCCCTCACAACGCGCACAAGTGCAATACTAGCCTATTCCGCATTATCGATGTCCTGTCTCGATAATACTCCGGCTAGGGATATTTAATGATTAATCCTTCGTGGACTGATATTGTCTCATATCATCTCAATCCAGGAACTAATCATATGGACCTCTCTTCATTATACATCTATGGTGATCTAATCACAAATGATGAGAGTGCAATTTCCTGTCACATAGTTAATTTGTACAACAACACCGTGATCTGTACAAATAGTGACGCTATGGGTCATATTATCCAACACTAACAAACCTCTTAGATCTATTACGGTAGATCTTAATACCGAGAATGTAGGCTGCTTCCCAAATCTTTCATGGAGAAATTCTGAGATAACCATTGCTTGGTGGCTTGCATCATGGGAATATCATTCCCGATGATTAATATGTCATCGATATATAATATAAGAAATATAACAACACTCCCACTACTTTTTCCTGTAAACACAAGGCTCGTCTACATTTTTGATGAATCAAATTCTTTGATTGTCTCATCAAATCGTATATTCCAACTTCTGAAGCTTGTTTGAGTCCATAAATGGATTGTTTTAGCTTGCATACTTTATGATCATCCTTAGATGAAAACCCCTCAGGTTGTGTCATATAGACTTCCTCTACGAGGTTCCCATTAAGGAAAGCTATTTGACATCCATCTATCAAATCTCATAATCAAAGTGTGCAGCTAGTGCCAGTAAAATTCGAATGGACTTATCATTACAACAGGCGAGAAGGTTTCGTCATAGTCAATCCTTGGATTTGTCTATAACCTTTCGCCACCAACCTAGCCTTATAGGTTGGATGTTGCCTTCTGCATCAATTTTACGCTTGTAAATCCACTTGCAGCCTATGGGTTTTATCGCCTTCAGGTGCATCCACCAAGTCCCAGACTTGATTCTGAACATAGAGTCTATTTCAGATTTCATGGCCTCAAGCCACTTGACTGAGTCAATGTCACGCATTGCTTCGTCATAACTGGTGGATGGGATCGTTCATTAACAATAACCTGATCATGTTCCTTATCAATATGGAAACCATATCTTTCAGGCTCATATCTTTCCCTACCAGACCTTCTAAGTTCATAACCTTGTGGTTATTCTGTCGCTGCCCTTTGAGGGGCCTGGGGTTTAGTTCTATGTTAGTTTGTTCTTCTCGTACCTGATCGAGGTCAAGTTTACTTCTGCTATATTTCTTGAGAAGGAATTCATTCTCTAGAAATTTTGCATTTCGTGAGACAAATGTTCTTTGTTCATTTGGGACGTAGAACACGTATGCTCTTGAGTTCAAGACATATCCTACAAACTTACATTTAACTGCCATATCATCCAATTTGTTAGTTTATGTGAGCTTAACATATGTGTCACATCCCAAAACTCTTAGATAACTAAGACTATGATGTTTCCCATACCATAACTCATGTGGTGTTTGACTGAAAGTCTTGAAAGGAACTTGGTTTAGTAGTAGTGTTGCAGTTTCTAAAGTAATACCCTGAAATGAAAGAGGTAGATCCGTGTCTGGCATCATTGATCGGACCATATCTAATAATGTCTGATTTCTCTCCTTTCGGAGACCCCATTATACTGTGGAGTTCCCGGAGGAGTCCCCTGGGAAACAATGCCATTTTTTCTCAAGTAATCTTGAAATGCGTCGCTTAAGTATTCACCACCTCGTTCAGACCATAGTGACTTAATACTTTTATTAAGCTGGTTTTCTACTTCAGCTTTGAAGTCTTTAAATTTCTCAAAGGCTTCAGATTTGTACCGCATAAGGTACAACCCATATCACGAGTGATCATCGATAAAGGTAATGAAATATGAGATTCCACCTCTAGCGGTGACTGACATTGGTCCGCATACATCAGAGTGTATGAGTTCTAATGTCTCCGCTGCACGTTGTCATTTACCTTTGAAGGGTAATTTGGTCATGTTACCAAGTAAACAAGACTCATAAGTTCCATAAGGTTCATATTTGTAGGGTCTGAAAGACACATCCTTATATAGCTTAGTTAATCTTGTTTCATTGATATGACCTAAGCGACTGTGCCATAGAAGTGATTCATTGAGATTATTCGAGTTAACGTTGTATATATTAGAGGTTGAACATTCTTTGTTAGTTTGTAAGACATAGATACCATTATTCAAAATACCATCTCCATATTTTATTTCATTGAAATAAATATAACATTCATTACAACTTATTAGGCATGAAAAGCCTTTATTACATAAAGAAGAAATTGAAATGATGTTCTTTACTAGAGAAAGTACATAAACACAGTCTTCTAAGTCTATAACTAAACCATTCGGCAAAACTAATGAATAAGTCCCCACGCACAATGCAGCCAGTTTTGCTTCATTACCCATGCGTAAGTCAACCTCCCCATGACGGAGTCTCCTACTGTTTCTCGGGCCCTGCACATTGTTACACAAGTGAGTCCCACAACCGGTGTCAAACACCCAAGTAGAAGGTTCAGAGTTTTGAGAATATAGTTCAATCATATACAACATAGCTGAAGCATTAGGCTTCTTGGCCTCTTGGGCTTCCCTAGCTTCCTTGGCTTTCAAGGATCTGTAGTCTTTCTTTCAATGACCCTTCTTTCCACAAAAGAAACATTTCCCCTTTTCCCTTTTTCTTCTCCACCTTACCATTGGGCTTTAGGTGATCTGGAGCCTTGGCCTTGCCCTTATTTTTCTCTGTGCCTCGTGGCTTCAGGTCCGTACCCATAAGCATGACAGAGGTTTTAAGCTCCGATTTCAAGTCCTTCTCTACTTGCTTTATCAGATTGTGCAATTCTGCTAAAGTAGCTTCTTTATTAGATAGATGAAACTGAATAATAAAGTTAGATAAGTCTTTTGGTAAGGACTGAAGAATTAGATCGTGACCTATCTCATGATCCATGATGAACCCGAGGTTGGCCAATTTTTCAATGTGGCCAATCATCTTAAGCACATGTCCACTAACAGATCCTTATTTATACCTTGTTTGGAATAAGGCACATGACACTTGGAATCTCACGGTATGAACGGAAGTTGCATACAACTCCTTCAAGTGAAATATGATGGTTTAACCATTCATATCTTCATGAACTTTCTGAAGTTCGTCCTGTTGGTGTTTGCTAAGGTCCCCAGATCATTAAACAAGCATGAAATAAGTGCGAATACAAATCAACGAAGTTGCGGAATACTCACATCGATCGGTTGAGCGACGCTTTGACGAATAAAAACTGAGTTTCTACTCACTGCATGCTCAGTAGTCCACTGTCACAGCCCACTGGATTTTCGGTTTTTGATGTCATCTTCCAAGCTCCAAGCTTCGTCAAATGATTCCCGGCTCATGGGTGGACTTCCCTATCACATTCACATGTCTCTCGGAGTGCTAGCTCTCGATGATTTTGCCGCAAAATCATCACACTTGCTTCCCTCATGCTCGGTTTTGCCCAGCAAAACAGAACAAGAAAATGCCCTTGTTGGGCATGAAGAAGAGAGGAAATGGAGGAGAGAGAGAGATAAATGTGTAAATTGATAAAATTGATTTCCAAAATCAATTAATAAAGCATATACCAAATTTTAGAAAAAGCTTTCAAAAAGTCAAACAAATTTGGCTCCAAATTTGGCATTAATGCTATCCACCTACTCACATCAATCCATCAATCAATCAAATCAAGTGACAAGTTGTCACATCACTCAAAGTGACTAATGATTTGATGCTTGATTTGACTTGTGTACCGCACTCAAATTCGAAATGCGAATGCGCTCCCAAACAATCCCGGGCTCGGGTTCGCTAATTCCAAATTAATGAATTTTCCGTTGCGACGTAATTAAATGATTACGCCTAGTGAATCACTATTCACGTCGCTAACAAATTAATTCTAAATTAATTCGTTCACCCGAATTAAAATCTAATTTTAATTCTACGTTGAAATCCAATTTCGTTTAATATATCGAATATATTAATTTATCGATTAATTCCAAATTAATCGTTATCTCTCTTTAAATGATATTTTATCCCAAATAAAATATCTCTGCAATTAATACCAGATTAATTTTCTCTCTCTTCTAATTAATCCCAGATTAATTTAGAGTGTGAGTTATACGTCATCGGTGTATCTTCGGTGACCCATGAGATCCCCAGATATATTGGCAGTAAATTCGGTCGTCGGATGATCCGAACACGTAAGTACCTCGTACTACGTTTATACCGATTTACAAGACAAGGCTGGCTTCTAGCAAAGCGCCATGCCTACCCAATTCTCCATAAATATCCTTACAGGAATAAATGATCTATATCAGGCGTAGTATACGTAGTATTGCGTATGTCGATCCAGTATCAGATGATCACGTGCTAGGCCTGGGGCTGGAATTTTGTCTGTCCCGTACGAAGCACATGTCAGATGTCTGGTAACTAGTCTCTATAATCGAATAAACATGACCTTGTCATTTTATCCCGATGACTGCAATACTTAAGAGTACTAGTACCGTATCCTACATGACCATCATCTCCATATGACTGGAGTGACACTTCCGTCTTGACATCACACCCAACACACTACGATTCTCAATTTACCCAACATAGGCATACACAGAACCTGTAAAGCCCTGGACGACCGCAACCAAAGTATATTGATTGTCGCAAGTATTAGCGGTGCAAGTCTCAGGTTAAGACCAAATACACCTACCCTGATTTCGGACTTCCATAGACACATAGTCATACTACCAATGGAATTCTGAGGGGGTCTATCCAGGGTGAAGCTTTTTCCCGTACCATCGGTAAAACACAACCTCCTATTACACTTGCATGAGTATCCTATACCCAAATATATGAGAACTATGCCGTTTGTGCCCTCACAACACGCACAAGTGTAATACTAGTCTTTTACGTATTTATCGATATCCAATCTCGATAATACTCTGACTATGGATATTTAATGATTTATCCTTCGTGGACTGATACTGTCTCATATCATTCTCAGTCCAGAAACAAATCATAGGGACCTCCTATCATTTATATATCTATGTGATCTAATCACAAATGATAAGAGTGCAATCTCCTTTGTCACATAGTTAATTTGTACAACAACACCATGATCTGTACAAATAGTGACGCTATGGGTCATAATTGTCCAACACGTCTGACATAGAGCCAAGCATTATGCAAACTGTTTGCTCATCATCATTGACGTGTTTCTTCCAAGCATCAAATGTATTTTGGTCAGCATCTTCTACAGGTTCAGGGGAAATGGTCTTTCAAGAACATAGAAAATCTTTTCTTATCGTAAGATAATTTTAAGGTTTCTAAACCAGTCATTGTAGTTGTCCCCTTTGAGCTTATGCTCATCAAGGATGGAACAAAGTGATATTATGTTTGCCATTTGAATGTTTGTGAAATATTTTAACCCATATGTTAAGAGAGAATGTTAAAATTAGGAATATGTTTTCATTAATGTTTCATAATAACATGGGCTTTTAATATTATGAAGTTGTTCTCACTCAATTGTTTTAAATTTTAAGCAAATCGCATTAACCCCAATATAATAGATTTATTGTGGGCAAGGATCCCATTATCATCATTTCACAACTCCGACTAGGGCCAGTTGTTATAAAATACGATAATTAGGTAGGTTCCCAACCAATTTATGATATAAATCAAAATTCCTTGATCATTGGGTTGGGCAATCAAACATGCCATAGCTTATGCTAGTCCTTGTGGACACCCAATCTTTTCCACTAAGTTATAAGACAACGCCTAAGGGTCGCTGTGTCTTATGACTCAAAAAATTCAAACCATTGTCAATAGTACAATTTAGGGACAAATTGGTATTGGTCAGTCTGGTAAAGCCTAGTCCTGCCAATACGGTTTAAGCCCTTTGGGTCTATACTTTACAATGGGAGGCAAATTTTAGACTTAAATTATTATTGAGGATTTTAGCAAGTTTAAGTGAATAATTGTCAAATGGATTCCTCCATTGAAAATTCCCCAGAGGGAGGGTGGAGCAAACTCTTTTAAATACCCTTACCTTTTAAGATCTTATTGCCTTGGTGACAGGAATAAACAATAGATCCTCCAAATTAGTCCAGCACTTTAAATATGTTTTAAGGTAAGCTTTGAGTAAATGATTATCTAGATGTCTTCACAACTTTTTCTTTTGGCTATAAAAAGGTAGTGAGTGAAGGAAGACACCAAATCATTATCTAACTCTAGTAATACATTTGGTTAAATTAATTTTAGTTTGGAAAGTTTTATTAACGCCTTGGTCTCACCCCACTTGTATCTTTTATAATGTCTTTTATTATAACAAGTGATTTATATTTATTAGCCTTAAAGGTAATAAATCTCTAAGTTCATCACGGAATGATTACTTAGCTAAGGGATAAACAATATACTCTATATTTCCTTAGAAAGTCTCTAGATGCTTGCACCCTAAAATAATCATGTCATTTCTAATCATACATAGAATCGTCAAGCATATGAGTTTTAATATGTTGGAATTATTTTAGGCATTAAATAACTTTGATTAATATTTAATTATGATATTGCATTTTATTTTTTATTTTTTTTTTTTTTATTTTTTTGAAAGATATTGCATTTTATTTTAATCAAATAAATTTACTATTCACATTTTTTTACAGATGCGTGAACTTTAAATACAATTTCACAATTCAAATCTTAACCAAATCATGCAAAACTTATGCCTGAAAGTAAGTTCAGGGTGTTCGCTTTCCAACGAGCTTTTACACACCCAATTTCGAGTTCAAATGAGAGAGAACTAATCAAAACAAAAATGACGTGCTGATACCACTGTTGGGAAGCGGCCGCGAGTGCGCAACGGAAAATTAAAAATTATGATGTCGCTATCCCTTTGCCCAATACCCATTTGTTTTGATTATTCTACAAGCCTAGGCATGTTACTATATATTCTAAGCATAAAAACTCATAAAACATGCAAAGAACATAAACCTAAACATGCTAACTATCATAAGAACTCTAATTAATATAAAGAAACAAAAAGACTTACTTGAACCGAAGACTCCTCCAGTCCTCCCTCCAATCTACAAGCTTTTCTCGAACTCAGCAAGCTCTTCCACATTCCAAAGAGCCACCCAAGTGTGTGGCCTCCAAAGGTGCACACACTAAAGCCAAAACTCAACGGCAAGACTACGCCTTGAGTGCACGGGTATTTTGCCCTTGGTGCTAGCCTAGGCAAATACCTCAAAACTTTTAACTTGAGATTCCTCTAGTCAATTAGACTTAAGGATCCTCAAAATCAGTGGTTTACTCTTAAACTTTAGAGTTGCTCACTTATATAAACCCAAGATATGAAAGGTTTTGGTGTAAAAATTGTAAAGAATTCGTTGGGTTTATATAAGTGCTCCAAAGACAACAAAATTAATTAAGAATCCGATGTGGGATAAATGCTAATTAAATCTTAGCCATTGGATCTTAATATAATGGTTTAATGAGATTATAAAACCCTAATAAGAGTTTGGGCCGAATTGGAATTCAAAACAAATAAAAAAATTAAAACAAAAAAAACGCAGATTTATTTATTTATTTATTTTCTTATTCATTTTTCCAATTCCCAAAGTGCCCCTACCGTCATTCACCAATCCATAAGCCACTTTGGAACCTCATAAATGATCTGTTCAATAATTAAACACATTTAACCATTTATGAAAAATTCCTACAGCAATCATATATGCTGTTAAATTTATACTATGCACTGTTAACCATTGATTTCGACTTTGTTGTGTGTGACCTTTTGGGTTCCCCTCAAGTTGGACATGAAATGAAACGTGATAATTTAATCGAACATAAATTATCCTCCGATCAGATGGTCGTTCGATTTCAATGACCAAGGTTGACATCTAGCAACATGTTAAGGCCCCCAAATTACAAGGAAAGATATATACCCATTCTGTATGCGATTTACATATGATATGGCCCATCGCCTCACTGTATCCCCACCATTTGACCTAGGGTATGGAAAGTGTCTACCCATATAGTCAAATGTATGATGTTGATAGTTTTATGAATCATCCTAACCCAAGAATCTCATATGATTCTTCCGCTGCGGCCACAGTCTCAAGCACTGATCACACATATCAACCCGTGAACTGGAATACTACTCTTATAAGAAAATATTATCCGAGAGAGTGGCGATTCTCTGTTTTATCTTTACAAACTTCATGTGTTTCAACAAATGACCCAATCATACCCTTATGACCGGATCTTTTGAACCGGGGAAGGAGAATGTCAAAGTCATTTGATCCACACATAATATTGTAAAGACCTCAAGTCTAAGGACTAGTCATACAATTGATACATGAAAGTTCTCACAGACACATGGGATAAACACTCCACGTGAAAACTTTCGGTGGTCAGTTCGATGGACACGAGCAACTCATGCATCCATGTGATACACCAAGCGAACGGATCTCCGCTAGTAGCCTATGAGATCGGCTACCCCACTTAAGGGCGGATCATATCATCATGCTAGTCTCTCCGCTTTGTGAACGCCCATATTATTCACAAAACTATGACTAAGAACATTTGAGAGTAATAATTCTCATAAGGCGTGGAAGCCATCATCTTATTACTCCAAGGGATTTATTACAGTGTTTGATGATTCATACAATTTATGTAAGACACGTATAATAAAGATTGCCATTTTATTAATTAATGAAAATATTGCTAATACATGTACATATAGCCCATCCACAAGTTAGGTATAGGGCATATCCCTAACAACATCTCCAATCTAACCCATACATAGCCAACACAGTCGACCAGACACTCGAAGAGAAATAATATTGGAAGAAGAGATTATCAATATCCTCACATTAGCAACCACAGAGGATACAACACGAGCATGCAGAGATACCGAACCTCATCAGACTATCCTGGGTAAGGTATATAGGCCTCCCTGAATAGACATCCAAAGCAGAAAGGAATGGCGGGGGATAGCCTTCCGAAACCAAACAACTGGAGACCAATGCATCAAGGGACCACTTGTCCGCATATCATTCTAGACATTATCCACTGAAAACCTCCATCTACCATCATCCTCCCAAACCAGCTCATCTCCCTCATATTAGAAGGATCTGATAAATGAGACCGAGCCAAATCAACAAGGGCAGCAGATCTAGCTGGGGGCTAGCGCCAAGAAGAATAAAAAATAATGGAAGCAAATGTAGCCATCATATCCAAGCCAGAGTCAAAAATCACTCTCTCACCCAACGTATCCACAATCGGACCAAGAGGATGCCAGTAATAAAACCACAATGAAGTCTTCTCACCATTCCCAATCCTAACTCTCATCCTCCGACGGGACCAAGAACGAAGCTCCAAGATCTTACGCCAACTCCAAGAGCAATCTGCAGGACCCGACACCTCCCAAAAACTTCTCCCCCTCAACAAGTAAGACTGAACCCACTTCGACCAAGAGGAAACCTGGCCAGAGCAGAGAAACCATAAGTGCTTAACAATTGCCTCTCTATTCCAAGTATCCAATCTCTTGATCCCCATCCCCCTTCTTTTAGAGGTAAACAAACAATACTCCAAGCCACTTTCACCCCTGAAGAAGTGAGCTCACTTCCCTTCCAAAGGAAGGATCGGAGAGTCATCTCCATCTTTCTAACAACAGACTTCAGAATAATAAATAAAGAAAACCAATAAACTTGAATGGAGAACAAAACAGATTTTATGAGCTGAAGCCGCCCCGCATACGAGAGAAACTTACTACTCCAACTCTTTGCACGTATAACAATACGACCAACAAGAGAAGCACAATCTGAGGCCCAGAGCTTAGTAGAAATCAAAGGAACTCCTAGATACCGCACCGGAAGAACACCCTCTTGGAAACCCAAAACATGAAGCAGTTGGCCCTGAAGGGTAAGAGAGATACCAGAGGAGAAGAAATGACTCTTAGCTGGATTCGGGACTAAACCTGATAAACCACTGAACTGCCAGAGACAATCCTTGATCAAATAGACCGAGGAGGCATCCGCCTTACAAAAAATCATAAGGTCATCCGTAAAACAAAGATGTGTGAGACGGTCCTTAGAACACCGCCAGGGGAACTTAAAACTCTGATCATGAGCCATATTATGAAGTAAGCCTGATAGAACTTCCATAGCCATAACAAAAAGGTAAGGAGACATAGGATCACCCTGTCGCAGCCCACGGCCCCCAGAGAAAAAACCATGCAACTCCTCATTGATAGACACAGAAAATATGGTAGAAGTCATACACTCTTGAATCCAATCCACCATCATCTCTGGAAAACCAACAATCCGCAAAACCTCAACCATAAAGTCCCAACGAACAGTGTTATAAGCTTTCATCAAGTCAATCTTAAGAGCACATCTCGGGGAACCACCTTTCCGATGATAATCCCGAACCAATTCCTGGCACAGTAGAATGATGTCGCTAATACGCCGACCCGCAATAAAAGTAGATTGATTATGACTAATCAGTGAGGGAAGGACAATCTTGATCTGATTCGCAATAAGCTTAGCAATACACTTATAAATAGTGTTACAACAAGAAATAGGCCAAAAATCCTTAACCTGGGAAGGGTTGGGGATCTTAGGGATCAAAGCAATAGATGTCGCATTAACCTGCCTCAAAAGACTCCCAGAGGAAAAGAAGTGAATATCACAAATGACATCATCCCCCATAATACTCCAAGTCTTCTTAAAGAAACCCGAATTAAACCCATCTGGGCCTGGAACCTTATTGTCCTTCAGAGAAAACAAGACAGACTTAATCTCCTCATCTGAAACCTCCCGGGCGAGAGTCTCCCTCTGCTCAGCAGTCACATGCTTAGTAATGGTAGAATGAAGAACATCCCTATCAATATCCTATTGACAATGCTGGGGCCCCAAAAGGGTCTCATAAAAAGAAACAATCTCCTCCCTAACCAAGACATCATCCTCCACATGAGTCTCATCCTCCTTAGTAACAGAAGTAATCTTACTATGACAGTGAATACTCTTTATAGCAATACGCAATACTACGTATACTACGCCTGATACAGATTACATATTCCTTAAAAGAATATTTCTGGAGAATTGGGTATGCACGGTGCTTTGCTAGAAGCCAACCATGTCTTGTAAATCGGTAAAAACGTAGTACTAGGTACGTACGTGTTCGGATAGTCCGACGACCGGATTTACTGCCAACATATCTAGGGATCTCATGAGTCGCTTCCCGAAGATTCACTGATGACGTATGACTCGCACATAATTAATCTGGGATTAATTAGTAGAGAGAGAAAATTAATATAGGATTAATTATAGAGATATTTTATCTGGGATAAAATACTATTTAAAGAGAGAGAACGATTAATTTGGAATTAATCGATAAAATAATATATTCGATATATTATACGAAATTAGATTTCGATGCGGAATTAAAATTGGATTTTAATTCGGGCTAACGAATTGATTTAGAATTAATTCACGAGCGACGTGAATAGTAATTTTGCTAGGCATAATTATTTAATTAAATTTGATTTAATTACGTCGCAACGGAAAGTTCGTTAATTCGAAATTAACGAACCTGAGCCCGAAATGTGTTTGTGGGCCCACTCGCATTTTGAATTAAAGTGCGGCCCACAAGTCACATCGCCAGTCAATTTAGTGATGGAAGTCAAGTCACCTTTTTGTGATTGACATCCAGTCACTATTCATGATGGGAGTGGTTGGAAACCTTAATTGCTTTTTTCCTCCAATTTGCTTTATGCTTTTTGGAAAAGCATATACCAAATTTGGCTTTGACTTTTGAAATGTGTAATTGTTTTAGTAACCAAATTACCAAAACAAAATTCTCTCTCTCATTCTTCTTCTTGGCCGAATGGCCCTCTCTTTTTTTCTCCCATTTGGCTTGGCCGAATCTTGCAAAGAAGATGAAGAAAAATTGTTGCAATTTTTCAAGTGCTAGCACACATCAAGGAGTCATTCAAAGGTGATAGGGAAACCAACCCTTGAGCTTGGAATCAACACTCAAAGCTTGGAGCTTGAAGATCAAATCAAAGGGGCTTGGCTGAATGACACATGGAGGAAAATTTTTGTGTTCAACGCATCCAAAATCCGATCAAAGTGAGTATTTCTGCCATTTTACTTTGTTGTATTCACATATTTCATTGCTTAATTTGATCTTGGTTTGACCTAGAAAACCCAACAGTACCACCCTCAATGCCAAGACCAGACCTACTACCACTGCCTCGAGTCGAAGAGTCAATAGCTGAAGGAACGAAACCGGCAGAACGAGAAACAGTAAGCTTATCACCCGGAAAAGATGTCGGCATCGGCGAGCAAACCAAACTACCACCGAAACCCAGAGAGTTCATCAGACTTGAAGAAGAACAAGGCAAACTCAAAACATGGTCCAAAATGAGAGAAACGGCGACTAACACAGGGGAAACAGAAGGCTGGCCGAGAACAGAACGGATGACCGAATGACCCACAGCAGGGCGGCGAGACTCCAAATCTGGCAAACCAGAAATAGGCATCGGTGAAGGAGAGAAAACCAAAAAACGGTCAGGTGAGGGGCAATGGGAGAATGAGGGTGAAGGAAAAGAGTACCGAGAGAAGAGAAGAGAATCAGTAAAGCGGTACGATTTGGAAGAAAAGAAATCAATTAATGGGTAAAAGGATAGAGGCACACAACGAACAGATGAGGGAGTCACCGATAGGGAAAGGGAGTTGAGAGCATTTTAGGGTTTTTTTCACTATTTCAAAAGCTTGTTTTCAGAAAGAAAAGTTTTATTAAAGAGATTTCGGACGGAGTTTTCAGAAAAGAGATTTCATATGAAGCGATTTATTGAAACTTTAGTTTTAAAAACCTAATGTTTTGATTTGAGCATTTCAGTTTTCTTGTCCACTCACTTAGATCGTATAACGATCTAACCCCCTCACTCCCAGTGTCTATTTTACAGGTATTCCAGGAGGACAATGACAAGAACTCACTTGGTTGGAAACCAAGCAAACCCCCAAGCATCTTTCTCAAAACCCCAAGAACTTTGAATACTGATTTTGTAGGAACAAAACCCAACCAAGATCAGCCCCTAACCACCATGAAACTCACGTCCATGATAACCACAAGCATGAAATCAGATTGTATTTTGCTAGCAATGGAGACGCCACTAAGTTGCCAAGCTTAGATAAGTCAATTTGAACTTGAAAAGGGGAATCCCTCCCTCAACAAGTTTTGGCCATAGCCATGGAAAGCTCAAGCTTTTCTCTCTTTCAAAATTCTGTATATCACGTTTGTTATCCAAAAATACAAAGAAGAGTCATATAATAAGGGTTACAAAAGAGTAAAAAAAGCTAAAACGACCCTAGAGATAAAATTACCAAAAGCCCTAAGTCAAGCACCTCAACCACGACCATTAAGGTCCTTTTGCACCTAAATAAACTTAAAACAAAGATTAGAAGCTAATCTCACTTAAGCTAATTAAGGTGCTTACATGCTATAGTAAATTGACGTGCTTCTGGCTAAGTAGAGATCTAAGCATAATTAAGCCTAATGGCATAGTCAACCATGCTAATTACATCATAAATAAAGTCAAAATGTCGAGCAAAAATGACAAAAATGCCCCCATTTGGCCGAATTCAACATAGTCCCAAAATGGGTGAAATCGGGTCAAAAGGGTGCTGGTGCTGAAGCTGCTCTGCTATGCTTCAGTCTGAGCTGATCTGGGTCAAATGAAATAGCTTGGGGACCTCTCTGGTTATGCCCATATGTGTCTCTGGTGTGCACTTGACTTGGTTGCTGCAACTGGTCACATAGCTCTGAGCTAGTCCCGCAAAGGCCTCTCTGATCTTCTTTGCTCTTTGGCGTGTGATTGGACCTGTTGGCAACTGCATGAGTTCCTCCAAGTTATTAGCTGCATCCTGTAATGTCTATGGTGTGGTTGGACTCATGTCATTCCCTATTGTTGAAAAGGATTCGACCTCGAATCTGAACCTGCATCAAAATGAGTTAAGTCAGAAACATTAAAAGTAGCAGATACGTTGTACTTACCTGTCAAATCCAGCTTATATGCATTGTCGTTAATCCGTTCCAAGACTTGAAATAGACCATCCCTCTTGGTTGCAACTTGGATCTTCGTTATGCTTGTATCTTTTCCTCTTGTATATAAAGCCACACCCAATTGCCGGGGTCAAACAAAATGCGTTGGAAACCTATTATTCTCACCAACTCTGCCTTTCCCTATCATTCATACTCCCAAGCTTAATAACAATCAAAGATAATAAATCCATAGGAGTTAAAGAATTAGAATCATAATCAATCTCATAAGGCAAGTAAAAACTAGAAGGATGAATGCATCTATTATATGCAAACTCTGGCCCCGCTATTGCGTCTGTGATCTTCTTAGCTCTTTGGCGTGTGATTGGGCCTGTTGGCAATTGCAAAGGCTCTAATGTTCCTTGGGTGATTGCATTCATGTCAAATGTTATCCCTTGGATCATGTCATTCCCCTCTCTTGAAATGGATTCGTCCTCGAATCCGAACCCGGATCATAGATAGTTATGAAAAATCAATTGGACGATGATATTGAAATATAAAAGAATCATACTTGACCACTTGTACCTGCGATGAAATAGCATAAACAATAGAGAAAATGTTATGGAAAAACTTCACTACCACATCTACTTTCTTTTCACTAGCTCTCACAGCTTCATCATCACTCATGGCCACTATCTCAACCATACTTGCAAAGACCCTCCTCACACACCTGCTCAGCTTCACTATGTTTTTCAACCTCAAAGCACACTACCTCACAAGTGTTTACTCCCTCAATGCTCACGGTCTCACAAGCATTTTCACTCACCATGTCACTTATAACACAATTCACAACATTCAAGGCCTCACAAGTGTTTTCATTCGCTATGCACTCAACATCACAAGTTCTTCTCACTTTATTACACACAACTTCAATAGCTTTTGGTTGTTGAGTACTCTCTTCATTCACTGCATATTTAGTTACCTTCCAAGTCTTTTTCCATTTCTCATAAGATTTTCTATAATCACTCATAATATCTTGGATATCACTTTTGAAAGTATCCAAAACCTCGATCTTATCATCAATAGTTAAACTTGGACCTGCCATCTCAACACTAAACAAACAGATTATAAATAATAAAAAGCAAAAAAAATATGTAAATCCTCACAATCTCATGTGTTTACACTCGAATGATATCACTCCACTCGTGTTTGCACTCTATTGGCTTTTACCCGATACTGTGCTCACAATCACTGCCTTTTACCACTCTTGAGTTCTTCCTCAATTCAATTACAAATCAACTCAATTCCCAGAATGGTCAACTAAGGTGTAGTCCACAAGCTAGCAGAAACACAAAGAACCAATAATGTATATAGTGCAGGTGGAATAATGCGAATAAGAATAGTAATCACGAAGACTCAATCAAAGAGACTTAAGCTAGAGTGCACGGAATAAGAAAAAAGACGAGTTAGCTAAATGCGCAAACAAACAAGAAAGCACTCAATGTGACACTTAGCCAATCTTGTGATCACTCGCTATTGTTTTTGTCTCACTCTTTTCTTTTTTTTTTTTTTTCTCTTTTTTTTCACTCTTTTCTTTTGTCTCTCACACTCAAAGTGTATACAAAGCAAATGAAATACAATGCAAATAACAAGCTTACCACATTCGGTAATTTTCAAGTTATATCCTTAGCACTTGCAATACATGTAAATACAACTCAAATGACAATGTAACTCATATAATCAATTCAGCAATGTGGTAATGTCTACCTTTCAACTTGCAAATGAGTATAAATGATCTAGTTACAATGTAACTAACTCAATTTCCAATTCAGCCAAGTCAAATTACAAGCTAAGTAAATAGTTTTTGTAAGCAACTAGGTGATGCAGCTACTTGCCTCTTCAAGCACCTCTCAAATGCAATGATGGCTACTCAAGTTTCCATGCCAAGCTCATGAGTGCTTCCATTTTCAATGTCATGCTAATGATTTCAACACAAATCCAATGTCAAGCTAATGATAGCTCACGCAATCAGCAAGCACACTTGTTAATTCATGCTTCAACATAAGCACATCAAGCATCTTACTCACGGCAATATGTGTAACAAAGCAACCAGACTTGTCTCACAAAGTTAACAACACACAAGCTTAAGTAAACTTCAGGAGTAAGTCACGGCCGCATCAATCCATAAGCATTTCATTTTGTTTCAACACTCATTCACTCAAATGCCTCACCAAATCACTCAAACAAACTTGTTTTCCACACACTTCACAAGATTGCAACAACTTCACAAAGATTGCAAACAAGCTAGTTCAAGCAATGCTAGGAGTAATGAAGTGCAATCTGATTTTCTCAAAGTATATATGAACAATACCTATTGAAAACAAGCTAAGTGACATGTATATGGCAAGAACAAAGCAAGGGTGGTGATGGTACTTCCTTGGCCGAATCTGACCTGATGCATTTTTTTTTTTTTTTTTTTGGATTTTTGAAACTAATAACTTAATAACAATGTTAAACACGTCCTAGTAACATACAATTAACAACTAAACACTTGATTCAAGCAAAGAACACAAAAGCCCCAATTTTGACCTAAGTAGCCAAAGCTTAACTCAAAGAAATACTCATGATCAATCAAAAAACACTCAAGGCAGAATGTTATTCATGATATTTTGATCACAAATCAACAAGAATCAGCAAGAAACAACAAGATCCAACAATGGCCGAATCAAGGTGGAAGTAAAACCTTGATGCCGAAATTAAATCAACAAAGAACAAAGATGAATACAAGATTAAACGACACAAAGGATAGGAAATCAGACCTCAGAACCCTAAGCTCATGATACCAAATGACAAGAACTCACTTGGGTTGGAAACCAAGCAAACCCCCAAGCATCTTTCTCAAAACCCCAAGAACTTTGAATACTGATTTTGTAGGAACAAAACCCAACCAAGATCAGCCCCTAACCACCATGAAACTCACGTCCATGATAACCACAAGCATGAAATCAGATTGTATTTTGCTAGCAATGGAGACGCCACTAAGTTGCCAAGCTTAGATAAGTCAATTTGAACTTGAAAAGGGGAATCCCTCCCTCAACAAGGTTTTGGCCATAGCCATGGAAAGCTCAAGCTTTTCTCTCTTTCAAAATTCTGTATATCACGTTTGTTATCCAAAAATACAAAGAAGAGTCATATAATAAGGGTTACAAAAGAGTAAAAAGACTAAAACGACCCTAGAGATAAAATTACCAAAAGCCCTAAGTCAAGCACCTCAACCACGACCATTAAGGTCCTTTTGCACCTAAATAAACTTAAAACAAAGATTAGAAGCTAATCTCACTTAAGCTAATTAAGGTGCTTACATGCTATAGTAAATTGACGTGCTTCTGGCTAAGTAGAGATCTAAGCATAATTAAGCCTAATGGCATAGTAAACCATGCTAATTACATCATAAATAAAGTCAAAATGTCGAGCAAAAATGACAAAAATGCCCCCATTTGGCCGAATTCAACATAGTCCCAAAATGGGTGAAATCGGGTCAAAAGGGTGCTGGTGCTGAAGCTGCTCTGCTATGCTTCAGTCTGAGCTGATCTGGGTCAAATGAAATAGCTTGGGGACCTCTCTGGTTATGCCCATATGTGTCTCTGGTGTGCACTTGATTTGGTTGCTGCAACTGGTCACATAGCTCTCAGCTAGTCCGCGCAAAGGCTTCTCTGATCTTCTTTGCTCTTTGGCGTGTGATTGGACCTGTTGGCAACTGCATGAGTTCCTCCAAGTTATTAGCTGCATCCTGTAATGTCTATGGTGTGGTTGGACTCATGTCAGACAAGCTCGAGAGGACGGATACTGATGGCAGTCACTAGTGGGTCTGAGTCCACCAGTTCAAGTTAGAGAGAGTAAAAGTTCAGTTCAGTCAGAGTCAAACAGAAGTCTTGTATTAGTCTTTGGTTTGTAATAGTCGTTGTAAAGACATGTGTTTTATGTATAAAATTCTTTTTAGAGTTGAGTATGCATGATAAGTTGTTGAGTTTGGGCTACGGTCCCATACATACTATTTATATATAATTAGAGAAAATAGTTACAGATATTGATTTGCAGATATTAGAGTCATAGGCTTATGGGGTTAGTACGGTCTATCCCCTTCCGGTAACATCTCCCGAATTAGGGATGTTACACAGATGGTATCAGAGCATGGTTTAGGGAGTTAGTGACTGCAGTGGGTAGAGTGTTGTATACTTAGTATGTCTAAGATACTAATATGCGGGGCACTACCTTTCCGGTATCTGATTCTCGAGTAGGTCCTCAAGATCCCCAGACAGTTTTTCCAAGTTATTTGAACCATTTTCCTTACTCTAGTTAAGAATCATGCCGAAATTATCCTGGATTACTTCCCGAAGTTCAGTACAAGCTACGAAACCCTATGGTAGGATTTTAAGAAAAATACCCAAGGGAATGGGAAGATAAGTTATAAGGAAGAAAGAGAAGATGAATAGAAGCTTAAAATAGCTATAGACAGAGAAGTAAAGAGACAGAAAGAAATAGAGAAAGTTTAAAGATATCAACCTAGAAAAGTATAAGAGAGAGAGAAAGCTAGAATAAGAGTAAGGAAAGGTATATGAATGCCTAAGTGATCAGAAGTAAGAAAGAAATAGATATTGAATCAGACTAGTACATGAACCCATAGTAGCCAATATAATAGTAAAGCCCCAGCAAGTAACAGAATTTCTTAGTAGATGTAAGATTCCATGCCTCCTCAGAAAAGTTTCCTTCAAACCAATTCAATAGCCACCAAGTGCTTCGTATAGATAGTAAGTTCCCCTAGTAGCAAGGAAAAGCCAGCAAGATAATAGAAGTAGGAAATCAAGCTTAGTTTTGAGAGTCCCGATGGATCGAGATGCCAAAGAGGATTTAGAGAATTCCATATCCCCAAACCTAGACCCACAAATAGGAAACGGAAATGGTTAGTTACCTTACCCCAGCAATCTGATAGAGTCAAAACTTCAAACTATCTAGTCTTCAAACCCTCCAAAGGCACCAAATAAGGAAGTTGCCCTGATAGAGCCTACCTCATACCTACCTTACATGGGGAATAGACCCTACCAGGACACAAAGCACCAGAACAAAAATACCGAAGCCCGTCGAGACATAAGATGTTTACCCTAGTCCCTACCAGTATAGGCATAGACGACCATAAGAAACCTGATGAGAGTTCACGTAGGATCTTGGAAGGTAGATCACCCGGAAAAAGATTAAGGAAGTTTTGAGGTTATTAGGAAGGGAACCCAGTGTAGCCCAGAGACAAGACAAGTCAACACAAGATTTGCTACACTAGTAAAAGTCCACAGGATAGACAAATACGGTAGAACCTAAGGATCGCCAACCAGCTAGTAGAAAAACCCAGCCCAATAGTTATGCAAAATACGTGAAAGGGTATTGAGTTCTTAGTAAGGATATTCTTAGAATATACCTTCTTATGGAATGAATATAAGACGTCTTGATAGTCAAGAAATAGAAGGAGTGGACACAAACCAAAAACCTAGAATCATTTAGAACTGATAACTTATGCGAGTTATGAGCTAGAATAAATAAAGTATAATGAAATATTCAGAGTATATTGAGGCTCCTTGGTGCATCATAAGAACTTTAGCATGGCCGCAGAGTAAGGTAACCAACAGAAGTTATAGGAACAAGATAAATAGACCCCCCACTCGATCAAGAATTCAAGAAGCACAAGGTACGAAACGAAAGCCGAGGTAGTAGAAAGATTAAGGCAAGTGTAAGTTAGTTCGCAGAAAGGTAAAGAGTCCTAGCAGATGAAACAAGATAGTTATGAGTATAAAGTTAGTTCAGCTGGAGATATAGAAAGAGAGCCCGTAAACTCTCTGATCTATGGCAGGGTCTCAAGTTTAGAAAGGATTCGATGACGAATCCTATTTAAGGAGGGGAGAATTTGTAACGACCGGTAGTTTTTACTACTGTATTCAACTGTACTATTTCGAAAATGATGAAGGCACATAAAATATATTATTTTGAGACACAAATATACTCATGGAATGACTTTAGGGACAATCGAAAAATTCCTCGAAGTCCCAGGACGAGACTGTACAGTTTTCCCTTTTGGATAGCTCGTGGTATTTGGGGCGTAACTTTTTCATATGAACTCCGATTTTTATGAATTTTATATCATCAAAATTCTGAGATCGAGACCTACAACTTCTGTGTTGCACATTTTCCTAAATTCGGACCAGAAGCTGGTAAAAAACACGAGTCAAAATCCTGATGAATAGTGATTTCGGGGTCAAAATGGAAGAATCTCAAATCTTCTATATCTTTCCACATTTTTCTCCTTATTTTCAAATTACAAAAAGGCCCTAGTAAATAAACTATTCACAAATACCTAAATTTTGAAACAAACTGGAAAAGAAAGAGGCAAATTGCCGAGAAGAAGAAAAAGATAGAAGAATAAGAAAAAGAAGAAGAAGAAAGAAAAAGAAGAAAGAAAAGAGAATGAGAAACAAGAAGAAGAAGATGAGCATTAATTGGGAGCTTAGGGAATGAAGAAAATCAAAAAGAAGAATGTAAGAAAACTTGGCCCAAATTTTGGTTTGTTGAATTTTGAAAATATGATGATAGAATAGAGATGTTGGCATGATAAGGATTGTATATTGGTGAATGTTAAGTGAGGAAAATGATTAATAAGTTAAATACCCAAATTTGGAAAATTTTAAAGGTTGAGTTAAAAATAAGAAGTTTGAGATTAAAGAATCATTTGAAAATGATAATTTGATAGAGAATTGTGAAATTGAAGTTCGATAAGTTGGTTTGTTCAAATATTTTGTTATGGAAGTGCTTGTGGTAATTTTGGGTAAATGATGAACATGGAGAAACAAACACAGAATTCTGGAAAACGGACCCGCGTCGCGGCACCCAAAAATGTTCGCGTCGCGATGCGAGTTGAAGAGTTTTGCCTATGTTTATGCTTTAGGGCGCGTCGCGACGCGCAAGGTTTGGAGTCGCGACGCCAAGACCTGAATTTTTATAAAATATCTTAAGCCATCCCAGCTCCACCCTAACGTACTAGAGACCACCCTTAACGTCTTGTATAAGTTCTCATACATATATCACGTACTTGAATTAAGAAGTTTAGCCTAGTTCTGAACTTACCCCATTGTTTATAATCTAACCAAGTCACCACTTATAGACCTTTGCAGGATTTGTAATTTCCTTCGACAATGGATCCAGTGCCAGTCAGATTCCAAAAATTTGAGTGGACACTTCTTTCTTCAAGTTGATTTTGTTTATTGATTTATTTTGTTCTTTTTAAATTGAGACTTACTTTTCCAGCACATAGGGCGTTAGCCATTATTTATTTACAGTTGTTTTTTAGATAACTGTGATTTAGAAAAGAAAAAAAATGATTTTCAAACCGGAGTATTATGTTTTCCGGGGCATGAGGGAAAAAACTCACCCTAGTATGTAACTTGAGACAATATGGAATTGATGGATAGAGATATGTGCACATGTAGAGGACTGAGGGGATGACGATACGTAACGCCCTCAAATCCTAGAGCAGGGCTAGGGGGATGATGATACGTAACGCCCCTAGTCCCTACTTTCAGAGCTTGGGTGGTAGCGTAGATCTCCACCCCCAGTTATAGTTTTGTGGCTTGGGGGACGACGATACGTAACGTCCCAAGACCATCAGTTTCAGAGATAGTAGTGGCATGCTTTGGGGGACGGCGATACGTAACGTCCCAAAGTCATGGATTTGCACCACTGGCTACAGTTAGGCGTATGGGGGGACGGCGATACATAACACCCTCATACATCAAGGTTTTCAGATACAGAGCAGCACAATTATCAGATTTTCAGAAGTGCAGTTTTCAAAAACCAGATTTTAGAAACAGCTTTCAGAAACCAGTATTTCAAAAGCAGTTTTCAGAAAGAAAATTTTTATTAAAGAGATTTCAGACAGAGTTTTTAAAAAAGAGATTTCATATGAAGTAATTTACTGAAGCTTTAGTTTTAGAAACCTAATGTTTTGATTTGAGAATTTCAGTTTTCTTATCCACTCACTTTTGCAAGTATTGTAGGAGGACGAGCTCGAGAGACGGATACTGATGGTAGTCACTTGTGGGTCTGAGTCCACCAGTTCAAGTTAGAGAGAGTAAAAGTTCATTCAGAGTCAAACAGAAGTCTTGTATTAGTCCTTTGGTTGTGTAATAGTCGTGTAAAAACATTGTTTTAATGTATACAGTTCTTTTTTAGAGTTGAGTATGCATGATAAGTTTTTGAGTTTGGGCTACGGTCCCATACATACTATTTATATATAATTAGAGAAAAGAGTAGAAGATATTGATTTGTAGATATCAGAGTCAGAGGCTTATGGGGTTTTAGTGTTGGTTTTAATCTAGGTCCCAAGATCAAACAAGACATGAAAACATTGTGTGAACACACCAACGGAGGTAGCAGAATACTCACATCGATCGGTTGAGTCGATTTGGAGACAAATCAAGGCCAAAATGCTCACTGCTTCATGCGTGAACTGCAGCAGTCCACTGCCTCCAAAAACATAATTTTGAGATGACAAACGGAGCTCCAAGCCTCGTCCGATGGATCCCGGCTCATGGGCGAACCTCCCTACCACCTTCGCAAGACTCGTAAGTGTGCTAGCACTTGATTTTCACCATGAAAACCCACTCTTGGCTTCCCTATTGCTCACGTTTTTCTGGTTCAAAACCAGTGAAGAAATGCCCCTTGGGCGTGGCTAGAAGAGAGAAAAGAGAGAGAAGAAGTTGTGTAAGTTTGTTACAAAAAAAATGGTATAACATTTGTTTATATATTTTCCAAAAATAAATAAATTTTTTACCATTTAATTTGCTTCAAAAACAAATTAAATCTATTGTAATGTCCTTGAGTGTTCCACACTCCAAAGTCAAAAGTCCATCAAGTCACATCTACTTTAATAAAGTGACATGTTGTCATTTCACATCACTCAAAGTGACATTTGATTTGACGCTTGATGCGACTAATGATTTGACGCTTGATGTGACTTGCGTTGCCGCACTCGAATTCGAAATACGAATGCGCTCGCAATCACACTCGGGCTCGGGTTCGCTAATTCCAAATTAACGAACTTTTCGTTGCGTCGTAATTAAATGATTACGCCTAGTGAATTCACTATTCACGTCGCTAACGAATTAATTCTAAATTAATTCGTTCGCCCGAATTAAAATCTAATTTTAATTCCGCGTCGAAATCTAATTTCGTTTAATATATCGAATATATTAATTTAATCGATTAATTCCAAATTAATCGTTATCTCTCTTTAGACGATATTTTATCCTAGATAAAATATCTCCGTAATTAATCCTAGATTAATTTTCTCTCTCTTCTATATAATCCCAGATTATTCAAGAGTGCGAGTTGTGCGTCATCGGTGGATATCGGGAAGCGACCCATGAGATCCCCGGATAAGTTGGCAGTAAATACGGTCGTCGGAGTATCCGAATCACGTACGTACCAAGTACTATGTTTTACCGATTTACGAGACAAGGTCGACTCCTAGCAAAGCACCAAGTCTTCCAATTCTCCGGATATCCATTTAAGAATATTAAGATCTGTATCAAGCGTAGTATACTATTGTATTGTGCGTATCGGCCCAGTATCGGATAGTCACGTGCTAGGCCTGGGGCTGGATAAGTGTCTGCCCCGTACGAAGCACATGTCGGATGTCTGGTAACTAGTCTCTATAATCGGATATACATGACCTTGTCATAATATCCCGATGGCCGCGCAGCACTTAAGAGCACTAATACCGTATCCTGCGTGACATCATCTCCACTATGACTGGAGTGATACTTCCATCTTGACATCACATCCAATACACTACGACTCTCTGATAAACCCAGAAGTGGTGTACGCAGAACCGGTTAAAGCCTGTACCACCAAGACCAAAGTCTATCGATTATCGTAAGTATTAGCGATGTAAGTCTCAGGTTAAGACTATACACACCTACCTTGATTTCGGCCTCCCATAGACACATAGTCATAATACCAATGGGATTCCGAAGGGTCTATCCAGAGCGAAGCTGTTTCCCGTACCATCGGTGAAACACGACCTCCTATCGCACTTGCATAAGTATCCAATACTTATATATATGAGAACTATGCCGTTGTGCCCTCACAACGCACACAAGTGCAATACTAGCCTATTCCGCATTATCGATGTCCAGTCTCGATAATACTCCGGCTAGGGATATTTAATGATTAATCCTTCGGGGACTGATACTGTCTCATATCATTCTCAGTCCTGAACTAATCATAGGGACCTCTCTTCATTTATATATCTATGGTGATCTAATCACAAATGATGAGAGTGCAATTTCCTTGTCACATAGTTAATTTGCTACAACAACACAATGATCTGTGCAAATAGTGACGCTATGGGTCATTTTGTCCAACAATCTCCCACTTGGCACATAGCCAGTCACTCAAGTGTCCCACACCCGAACTATGTACGGTTCGCTCAAATTGCTGAGGAAAGATTTTCGTCAGCGGATTTGCTTGATTATCGTTTGACGCGATTTACACGATCATCACATCGCCACGATGTATGATCCGAACGAATCAGATGATATGGAAGTATATATCTGGATCGTCGATGAGACCTTCAATTCCTTAGCCTGTGCTGACGCCTAACTCAGCTGCTAAAAGAACTATATCTAATCTAATTAGATTTATTTTCGATCCAAATGGCTTCTATTGCTGCCTCAGCTGCAGCAATAATCCGCATTTGTTGTTTATTCGGCAACAGTTATCTTGCTCGGAATATTTCCAGCTCACTGTCCCGTTATTCAAACTTTATAGTACTGTACTATTTAATTGTTTGGAAACTTGCAGCAGTGATCCCAGTCATTTCAAGTTCTCCTTCTCCATAGTTTAAGACA
This sequence comes from Zanthoxylum bungeanum, assembly GCA_019454045.1. Classification (NCBI taxonomy): domain Eukaryota; kingdom Viridiplantae; phylum Streptophyta; class Magnoliopsida; order Sapindales; family Rutaceae; genus Zanthoxylum; species Zanthoxylum bungeanum. The sequence continues at coordinate 73,266 of SKCR01022803.1, forward strand.
ACATCTTTAGTTCTCTCAGATACTAACAGATGTTCTTAATCTTCAATCCAGTGACTATCACTTGGATTGACCTGATCGTGACTCCATATGCTTGAAGCGTATGAGACACCCTATCAAGTACATTTTAAATGTACAATTTCCAAGAGAGTGTTAACAACTCCAAATCTATCCCAGTAGATCTTTATTCCTTGAATAAAGGTTGTTACTCCCCAGAATTCTATGGAGAATTTCTATGAAAGCCAAGCTTTCAACAATTGCTTTATGGGAATTCAACTGTCAGTGCGCTCTCCCACTAACCTCCTTATATACACAAGAGTTATTTCGTTTTGAGTCAAATCATAAATCATTATGATTATTTCAAAACGACAGTTCCAAGAACCTTATGCTTGCTTCAATCCAAACATGGATCGAATAACCCGCAAACCTCGCTTGTTGGTTATACAAAATCGTCAGAATGTTATAAAAATTCTCCAAAAGGTTTCCTTTTCAGGAAAGCGATTTTGATCTATAACTGACACATTTCATAAACGAAATACGCAGTTATCAACAAGCATCTTCAAAATGGATTTACCATGGCAACATGTAAAAGGTTGAACCGTTATTAACACAATGTTGATAACGATACCTTTCCGTCAAAAGCCCAGCTTTGTACGTTGGTATGTTGCCTTCCATGTATGTCTTCCTTGAAGACGTTAATGTACCAATAGGCACAATGCCTTGTGGTACAACAACTAGTATCCAAAATAGTTGTTATACATGGAATCCATTTCGGACTCATGGCACTTTGCCATAATAGGGAGTCGATACCTCGTATCACTTCCTCAAAACGTAGTCGGATGGTACACCTCATAAGATTGACATATTTATGAGGTTAGATCAGAAACCCATACCCTAGGTTGTTTTCTGACTCTATCCGATCTAGTTTCTTGTGTATTTGAAGATTAATGGTATAGATTCATCATAGATGAACTATTTGTGTTCCATTAAGGACTTCGTGCCTTGAACAGTATTACTCCGATTTTCATCGAGTATCACTATCCTCCCACTGACCACTGCATATCGGTATTCCTCTCAGGAAAAACCGCATGGTGAGCAACAATCACATTGTTCTCATGTGAGATTTATAAGTACTATACTTAAGGTTTTCCTTAGGATAACCTATATTGGCACTTATCCAATTTGGGTTCTTAGTTTGGTATCATCCAAACGTTATGCCTGGCATACCCAAATTATTAGGAGTGAGAAACCATGTTTCTTTCCTATTCATATCCTATATGATATCTGTCAAACAGATTTATATGGAACCTTATTCTAAATAAGCTTTGCACTGTTAATACATATCCTATTGAAGGAAAACAGTAGCTCAGAGCGACTCGTGATAAACCTTATCATGTCCAACAAAATTCGGTTTTAGTTCGGACACACCGTCTAACTGACGTGTCTCGGGAGGAGTCCTCATATGAAAGAATACCGTACTCTTTCATGTACGTATGAAACTTACTGCTTAAGTATTTTTCCATTACGGTCTTACCGTGGCGGAATAATACTATAGCCGATCTGTAATTTACTTCGTGTCAAAACTTCAAAAGTTTACGATCTGTGTTCTTCAAAAGAAACACATAACCACAACGTGATGCTACATCCGTCAAGGTCACGAAATATTCATGTTCACATCTAGTCTAGCTAGATATGGGCCCACTTACTTCACCATGAATAGGGCTAACAGATCGGTGGCCCTTACTATTACCAAGTAAATAGTATTTTAGGTACTTTACCTAATAAACTAGATTCGCAGACCTTATTTGAATAGTCAAATCAGTCATAGTACCCACTCTTCAAAAGTATGGATATACGAGTCTCGTTTAATTGTGTCATAGACAACAATGCCACAAAAAGTCTATATTGATCAAATCAATTTGAGCTATTTTTTTGTCATTTATATGTTTGAGATTTATTATATTCAAAATATAAATTCTGTTATTCACATCTAATGTGTTTATCTCAGTATCATCTTTATATAATAAAACACTTTAGTGTTCTAGAATATAAAGGTTTATCCGCAACGGATTAAACACTGATATAGAGATAATGTCACTAGTCAAACTAGTTACATTATAACAGTTCCTAATTTAAGTACATACCCAAAGGGTAGTTCCTAAACTTAGGTATCTACGGTCGAAACAGCGACTTTCGTCCCGTTTCCGATTTGCAGAGAAATCTCGGCTTGAAGTCAGTATCCAGCTCATAGCGGATTCTGAACATCAATACATATATTTTATGTACCACACTAAGTATTTAAAATCCAATTTCAATACTAGTAGTGAACATAACTTTGACAAATATTTTAAAGTCAGAGCCTCGCCCTTTCTTTAATTCCTTCGTGTCTTCCATATCCAAATGGTAGTCACTTGGGGATATGTCAATTATCTTTTCAATATTTCACAAACCTTGGCCAAGCCTTGGGTTTCGGAATATCGAAATGATGTGCACCTTGTGCAACACGCCCAATTGCAAACTTTGACTTTTCACCTCTAGAATAGTCAAATCAATTCTCTAAGAATTATTAATTGCAATTTAATACTTTTAAATCTAAAGATAGATTTATGATAAGTATATTAATTAAGCACTAAAGTCATCATCACATAAATCTTCCAAAGATTTTATGCTCTACTTATTTGCTTAATTTTGGGCTTAGACAAACAAGTTATTTTATCAAATAAAGTAACCTATTATTTATTCCCAATTGAAAATAAATCATTTAAAACATTTAATCCAATGATTATATGTTTTAAATATTCAACTTTTCAATTCTTCTTGATTTCAATAGTCCAACTATTTAATCAATTTTAATAAGGTACTATTTATTATAATGATTACAATAATCCAATTATTTAATCAACTATAATTTTAATATTGAACTATAATCTAATTATAAAATCAACTATCATTTTAATTCAATTATATTGATTACTATAATCCAATTATAAAATCAACTATATATCGAATGAGTTTGTATATAGTCCAACTATATATATATTTAAAACAACATAAAATATTAGTCCAACTAATACTTTTGATTAATATGACGAGTAAAATAGATGAGCGCGTTTAGCGAGTATTCGAACGAATGTTGCAAATTCAATACTTGCCTCCCACTATTTTTCGTCGAGCCTCTAACCCTCTGTGGAGTACTCGGGAAACCGTGTTTCCTAGTGGGCTAGGATCCCGTTAAATATCACACAATCTTGACTTTGGCCAACAAATTGTATGATAATTAACTAGGTAGATCTCGAAGATCAATTGGATCTATCCAACTCCTAGATCCAGTAGGTGGACATCCAAGTCCCAAACATATATCTTATATATGCCTATACATCGAACGTATACCCTAACCTTTTTCCTCTGAATCAACTAGGCCTTGGCTTTGGCACAACAAACCTAGTGATCCCAGTCAAGCGCGGACCCATTGACATGGAAGCTTCGTAATCAATGTCAATGGACAAGAAGTGGTCTTGACTTTGGCCAACAAACCACAACTTGGACACGACACCGATATGGAACAAAGCCTCGTGATTAAAACACATCTTCGACGGACAAGGGCTTGACTTTGGCCAACAACCCCTGCCAATCTCGGATCTTGAGTAAGAATCACTCAATGGAAGGAAAATAAATGCTTGATATATAACGAGGGGTTTTTCGCGTGCAAATTGGCTACCAATTTAATTATCTTTGTTAAGGTCTCATCATCATACACCCTTAAACATGCATTCTAAGTACATAATAAAACGAGTATGAAAATAAATAATAATGATATGCGGATGGATACTTAACACATTGATCCTAGATCAAATCTCTCCCTTTCTCACTCAAGTTAGCACTTGTATTACTTCTACCCGTTACACCTACACTTCTAAAGAAACCTCATTTACATAGGGGAATAGGTGAGAAGAGAATACAAAGAGAATAGAGGTGATAAGGCTGGACACGCAAGGTCCAATTTAATAAATCGAATTTATTACAATAATTTCTAAAATTTCCCACCCATCTAATATCCATCCGATATACATTATTCATTCAACACAACCACGTATTCACACACATAAGCATGCTATCAATCAATCTAATCAAATTAATTAATCTGATAATTAAGTGATCATCCAATGTTCAAACAACGATTTGATTTTGTTCGAGTCAAACTCGTTTTTGCGAATAAGTACTTAAAGTACGAATTCATGAATTAAATTAAACTACATCATTAAATCAAATTTAACATGTATTTAATACTAATTCATATTCAATTCCAAATCAAATATTACACTTTTATTTAATAAACCTTTTACGATTTAAATTCCAAATTTAATCGTAACGCGTCTCAAAGACCGATTAACGTCCAACGTCAATTCAATTAAAGTCCAATGGGCTTTTAATTGATTTCTTAAGGCGTGGACTTTTGGTCAACTTGGGTCAAACCGATAACCAAAGTCCAATCCGGGATTTACCCCATAAGCCCCTAAATCAATCTTGGCCCATTAGGCCCAATTGAACTTTAAAGGTTCATTAGTCGCATTTGGGCTTTATGGTTAAGGTTTTGGGCCCAATTGGATCCAATCCATTTGGCCTAAACCCAACTTGATAAAATCAAGCCCAATAGGCCAAATTACAACATTAGAAGCCCAAATCCAATTTAAGCCCAAATAATTAAATTAATGAATCCAATTCCGCAATTTAATTACCTAAAGTGCATACATGATTAATCAACTAAATCAACATTTCCAAAACACTAAATTAGTCTAATTAATCATAATCAATTCATTATCATATGTCCAACACACAAAATGAAAAATCAAACCCATTTACATGCTTTTATGCTCTCGGCCAAAAGAGGGATTTTGTGTCCGATTCGGTTTCAATCCAATCAAACCCACAATCGACATTAAATCACCATCCAATTTGATTTCATACACATCCAATGTCACAAAATCAAAATTACCAAGACATTAGGGCATTATACCATTCGGCCAAGTGAAGCAAATTGGGGATTTTTGTTCAATTCAAAATTCAATCTAATTGACTTCAAATTAACATCATCCAATATGATTCTAACTCATCTAATGAATCAAAACCAAAAAATTCCAAGAATCCAAAATTCACTACACATTCGGCCAAGAGGAAATAATTGGGGAAAATTATTCCAAATCAATTTTCAACAAATTGGTCCAACCAAAATGAAATTAAACATGTTATAAGCATACTCAAACAATCAATTTATTCAAATCATGCCAAACAAACATTTACCCCAAATTTTAAGCCCTACATTTCATGCTTGAACCTAGGGCTCTTGATGCCATTGTTGGTTTTAATCTAGGTCCCAAGATCAAACAAGACATGAAAACATGTGTGAATACACCAACGGAGGTAGCGGAATACTCACATCGATCGGTTGAGTCGATTTGGAGACGAATCAAGGCCAAAATGCTCACTGCTTCATGCGTGAACTGCAGCAGTCCACTGCCTCCAAAAAAAAATTTTGAGATGACAAACGGAGCTCCAAGCCTCGTCCGATGGATCCCGGCTCATGGGCGAACCTCCCTACCACCTTCGCAAGACTCGTAAGTGTGCTAGCACTTGAATTTTCACCATGAAAACCCACTATTGGCTTCCCTATTGCTCACGTTTTTCTGGTTCAAAACCAGTGAAGAAATGCCCCTTGGGCGTGAGCTAGAAGAGAGAAAAGAGAGAGAAGAAGTTGTTAAGTTGTTACAAAAAATGGTATAACATTTGTTTATATATTTTCCAAAAATAATAAAGTTTTTACCATTTAATTTGCTTTCAAAAAACAAATTAATCTATTGTAATGTCCTTGAGTTTCCACACTCCCAAGTCAAAAGTCCATCAAGTCACATCTACTTTAATAAAGTGACATGTTGTCATTTCACATCACTCAAAGTGACATTTGATTTGACGCTTGATGTGCGACTAATGATTTGACGCTTGATGTGACTTGCGTGCCGCACTCGAATTCGAAATACGAATGCGCTCGCAATCACACTCGGGCTCGGGTTCGCTAATTCCAAATTAATGAATTTTTCGTTGCGTCGTAATTAAATGATTACGCCTAGCAAATTCACTATTCACGTCGCTAACGAATTAATTCTAAATTAATTCGTTCGCCCGAATTAAAATCTAATTTTAATTCCGCGTCGAAATCTAATTTCGTTTAATATATCGAATATATTAATTTAATCGATTAATTCCAAATTAATCGTTATCTCTCTTTAGACGATATTTTATCCTAGATAAAATATCTCCGTAATTAATCCTAGATTAATTTTCTCTCTCTTCTATATAATCCCAGATTATTCAAGAGTGCGAGTTGTGCGTCATCGGTGGATTATCGGGAAGCGACCCATGAGATCCCCGGATAAGTTGGTAGTAAATACGGTCGTCGGAGTATCCGAATCACGTACGTACCAAGTACTACGTTTTACCGATTTACGAGACAAGGTCGACTCCTAGCAAAGCACCAAGTCTTCCAATTCTCCGGACATATCCATTTAAGAATATTAAGATCTGTATCAAGCGTAGTATACTATTGTATTTTGCGTATCGGCCCAGTATCGGATAGTCACGTGTTAGGCCTGGGGCTGGATAAGTGTCTGCCCCGTACGAAGCACATGTCAGATGTCTGGTAACTAGTCTCTATAATCGGATATACATGACCTTGTCATAATATCCCGATGGCCGCGCAGCATTTAAGAGCACTAATACCATATCCTGCGTGACATCATCTCCACTATGACTGGAGTGATACTTCCGTCTTGACATCACATCCAATACACTACGACTCTCTGATAAACCCAGAAGTGGTGTACGCAGAACCGGTTAAAGCCTGTACCACCAAGACCAAAGTCTATCGATTATCGTAAGTATTAGCGATGTAAGTCTCAGGTTAAGACTATACACACCTACCTTGATTTCGGCCTCCCATAGACACATAGTCATAATACCAATGGGATTCCGAAGGGTCTATCCAGAGCGAAGCTGTTTCCCGTACCATCGGTGAAACACGACCTCCTATCGCACTTGCATATGTATCAAATACTTATATATATGAGAACTATGCCGTTGTGCCCTCACAACGCACACAAATGCAATACTAGCCTATTCCGCATTATCGATGTCCAGTCTCGATAATACTCCGGCTAGGGATATTTAATGATTAATCCTTCGGGGACTGATACTGTCTCATATCATTCTCAGTCCAGGAACTAATCATAGGGACCTCTCTTCATTTATATATCTATGGTGATCTAATCACAAATGATGAGAGTGCAATTTCCTTGTCACATAGTTAATTTGCTACAACAACACAATGATCTGTGCAAATAGTGACGCTATGGGTCATTTTGTCCAACAGTTAGTATGGTCTATCTCATGCCGATAGCATCTCCCGGATTGGGGACAGACCATCTTATGATAATAAATGGCTTCACCTTTCATGGTGCCTGCCTGATGACATTTTCTGATGGTGTTGTTTTTTGTAGCTTTTCGGGTTTTTACTATAAGTGTTTGTCATCTTTAGTTGTCTAGGGTTTGCCCCTTTTTAGCTTTTAGCTTTGTTGCTATGAGGGTCTGTCCTCCCTAGCTGTCTAGGGTATGCCCATGTGCTTTTATTTCATTTTGTTAATACATACTTACCTTATCCAAAAAAAGGCTATGCCATTAATAGTCATTTAATAATCTAGACAACATAAAATAAATTTCAAACAAGGTGGCTAAAGTAATCAATAACTTTGCCAAAAAATTCAACAAAAAGAAAAACCACAAAACCACAAAAATCCAACAAAGGTGCCAAGTTTGTCAAAGCCATGTCTAAATTGTCTCCTTGACAAAACATCCCCAAAATTCGTGGAATTTATGTATTTAGACTTAATGATGTCTTTTAAAGCCTAATAAGTCTTGTATTGGCCGAATATTTGGTGTTGGGATTAATTCGACTTGATTCGTCAAAAAGTATTTGACTTCTGAATTACTGGTGCGTCAATTTGGTATGACTTGGGTAAAGTGAAATAGCTTTGGACCCACTCCAGAGAAGCCCTCAAGTGTTGCCATTATGCCCTGAAGTTGTGTGTCACATTCGATCATTGCATTTTGTACTAGCCCCGCCATTGCGTCTATGATCTTCTTAACTCTTTGGCGTGTGATTGGCCCTGATGGCACTTGCAAACGCTCTACCATATTGTTGGTCGTGACATCTAATGTTCCTTGAGTGGCTGGATTCGTGTCATTCCCTCCCTCTTGAAAAGGATTCGACCTCGAATCTGTACCTGCATAAAAAAGAGTTAAGTCAGACACATTATACTCACCTTGTAAATCCAGCTTGTACGCTAATTCATTAATCCGTTCCAATACTTGAAATGGACCATCCCCTCTCGGTTGTAGCTTGGATTTACGTTGTTTAGGAAATCTCTCCTTGCGCATGTGTACCCAAACCCAATCACCAGGTTGAAATACCACACGTTTTCTTCCCTTATTTGCATGAGAAGCATACTGCTCATTCTTCCGCTGTATGTGCTCTCTTGCTTTCTCATGTATGTGTTTCACCAAATCGTCTTTCCTTTTTCCATCTAACCCTGTATGCTCGTCAACAGGCAATGGTAACAAATCTAATGGAGTTAGTGGCTGAAAACCATAAACAATTTCAAATGGTGAATAATATGTAGAATAATGAATGCTACAATTATATGCAAATTCAATAAAAGGCAAATAATCCTCCCAGGTTTTTAAGTTCTTAGTGATTATAGTACGCAATAACTGAGTCAAAGTCCTATTAACCACTTCTATCTGAACATCAGTTTGGGGGTGGCAAGTAGTAGAATATAAGAGTTTAGTTCCTAACTTACCCCATAAAACTTTCCAAAAGTGACTAAGGAATTTAACATCACGATTTGAAACTATACTTCGTGGAATTCCATGGAGCCGTACTACTTCTCTAAAGAACAAGTCAGCAATGTTAGTGGCATCATCTGTCTTATGACATGCTATAAAGTGTGCCATCTTACTGAACCTATCAACTACTACAAATATGGAATCCCTACCCTGCCCAGTCATAGGTAAACCCAATATAACGTCCATTGATACATCTACCCATGGCTCACTAGGTACAGGTAATGGTGTGTACAACCCATGAATCATAACCTTAGATTTAGCTTTTTTACAAATCAAACATTTATCACACAAACGCTCAATATCTCTCTGCATTTTAGGCCAATAGAAATGTTCACTAAATACCCATAAGGTCTTAGCAATGCTAAAGTGCCCCATTAAATCTCCCTCATGCGCTTCCCTAACTAACAACTCATGCATACTAAAAACAGGAATGCATAACATCATATTGGTAGAATTTACTAAAGATAGATTTTTCACATGCAGCATAGATAGTACTAAAGTCAGTATCACTTCCATATAGTTCTTTAATAAATTCAAACCCAAGCATTCTTGCACTCAATGAAGTAAGTAAAGCATACGTTCGCGATAGTGCATCAACGATAATATTTTCCTTACCTTGTTTATAGCTTTATGTAGCCATTGGGTAGTTTTAGGACATTTTGGTATTTTTCCCTTTTGAAGGCATTTTAGTAATTTGCCTTATCTTATTTATTGTAAACTTTGTCTTCTTCAATAGTAACTTGTAAATTTCGAATTTTTTCAAAGAAAAATGGCTATGGCCGAATTTCAAGCTTAAGGGAGGGATTCCCCTTTGTTTCAGCTTTGACTTATCTAAGGCGTGGCAACCTTGGTGGCATCTCCATGCTAGCAGACACTGCAAGGAATCATCTTAAGGGTTCTCAAAGAAAAGTTCTTTGTGGGTCTTCTTAGTGGACTTGGAAGGGTTTTGTTCATACAAAATCGAATTTGTGATGCTTGGGGTTCTATCCGTTGCGAGGGGTTTTCTTGGCCTTAAACATCCAAGTGAGTTCCGCGTCATTTGGTATCAGAGCTTAGGGTTTCAAGGTCTGATTTTTCTATCTTTACTTTGTGTTTTTCAATTAGTCTTTATTGTGTTTGTTGGTCATCAAGATATTTGTTCATCTTGATTCTTGTTTTTTTTTGTTTCTTAAGTGTTTTTGCCTATTTTGAATCGCCTGTGACCGGCATACCGGTGAAAAAAATACACTAGACACGGCCTCTGGAACTAGAAAGTTTCATACCGGCATTCATACCGGCCTTCATACCGGTCTTTCTGGGGATTACATAGCTTCTGGAACTGGGTAAGTTTCATACCGGCATTCATACCGGAATTCATATGGGTCTAACTAAGTACTACATAGCTACTAGAACCGGGGTAGTTTTCATACCGGTCATATACCGGACTAAATATCGACCAACTTGTTCCAAAAACATAGCTACTGGAACCAGGCTAGTTCATACCGACTTACATACCGGTCTATATACCGACGAACCTGTGAGTAAAACATAACTACTGGAACCGAGAAGCAACCATAACGGTCTCATACCGGACCCAAACCGGTCAACACTTAGAATTTTTTTAAGAGCTCAAGTAACCTAAGAAAAAAGTAAAAAAGTTCTAAAACTTGGTTGAAATTGGTTGGTTCCATATCATCAATTGGGTGTCCGTGAAGGGTAATTCAATAAAATTTCTATTGAGGCACCAAATTTTCATCCCAGTTTGCATACGTCCAGGTTTGTTTGCATGCTTGTTTGCCTATTGTTCTAGTTTGTGATTTGTTTATTCCAAGCATTCTAGCCTTAGGTTTTCTTTGAATTGAGTCTACGTATTTGCTAATTCTTACTCACATTACTCTGTTTGCCCTATATTGGTTTCTTGTTGTTTATGCTAGTTTGAAGATTACACATTAAACTGATAAGAACATATACTACACTTGATCCTTTGATTGGTATAGGGGCTGCTAGTGGCCGAGTGGGTGTTGTTGATGTTGTGGGTAAGGCAGAAACTAAGGTTTGTGGGAATTTAGGGACTGTGTTGCCGATTGTGAATGGTGATGTGTAGTCCGTTTCTTCTCATTTCTGTGAAGTTTCGGCCGGCGTTCAAGGGGGGGTTGGTAGCCCTGTCGGTGAGGAGTTGGAGTCCTCGGCAGAGGCTCCTGTTTGTGATTCTCTGGCCCGTAATGATGTGTCTGCAGTGGCTGACTTGTGTGATTCCGTGTGTAATGAAGCTGCGTTTGTTGCCTGTGAGGGTACTGCTGTTTCGGTCTCGAATAATACTGTTCCTGTGAATGAGGTTGGTGGTGCTGTGAGTGCTGGTAACAACATTGGTGATTCTTGTCTTGTGTCTTGTGGTGTTTTAGCCCCGAATCCTGGGAATGTTTCATCGGCAGTGAAATTGAGTGCTTTAGCTGGTGGTGTTAGTGTTTTTGGGGTTGTTAAGGCAGTTGGTGGCGCTAGTGCCTCTGGGTTTGCTAAGGCAGATAGTGCTTGTATGAATGGTCAATCTAATGCTTTTGGTCTTACTGTCTCCTCTCCTACAGTAGCTTTGGGGGGCAGTGCTTCTCCTTGTCCTAAGAGTTATGCTTCTGTGCTGAATGGACCTAAAGTAGTTGATTCACTTGACTCGACTTGTTTTTCCACCACACTGCACTATGTTCAACCTAGTGTATTGATGGTAAGGTTGTAGTGTGCCCTCCTGCTGAGGTTATTAAAGAGGGTAGTGTGTATTGGTGGAGTACATTGGTTGGTTACTTTGTGGGTAAAAGACTTCCTTTTCAATCTGTCAACTCTATTGCACACAAGTTATGGGGGAGGCTTGGTTTGCTAGAGGTTCTTACCTCTGATAATGGCTTCTTTTTGTTTAGATTTGATAGCCTTAAAAAAGCTAGTGCGGTGTTGGACGGAGCCCCTTGGCATATGGCTTATAGACAGTTGGTTCTCAAACTTTGGCAACCTGGCTTATCTTTGACCAATGAGGACTTGTTCAAGGTTCCGATCTGGGTTAGACTCTTTCATCTGCCTTTTGACTTATGGACGGCTAAAGGTATTAGTTGTGTGGCTAGTGTAGTTGGGAGACCTCTCAATGCTGACAATATTACCCTTTCTAGGAAACGGCTCAGTTTCGCTCGAGTTTGTGTTGAGATTGATGCTCGAAATCCCCTTGTCGAGGAGCTTTTTTTCCAATATCCTGATGGTACTAGGGTACCTATTAGGGTTGAGTTTGAATGGGTTCTTGTGAAATGTACTACTTGTGAGGTTTTTGGCCATTCGGTGAATTCCTGCCCTAAAAAGACTCCTAGTAAGGAGGTTGGCAAACCCTCTCAGTCCTGGATTCCCAAGCCATCTATTCCTTCAATGGATAAAGTTGTTATGGCTGACACTACTGAGGTAAAGGAGGGTGCCTGGATTCCGGTCTCTAAGAAGAAGAAAGGCAAGGGAGCGACTGTGACCACTCCTGTTAGCTCGAGCGGTGATGTGATTCCGGATGTTCCCTCTAACAGGGTTCTTGTTTTGGGTGAGTGCTCTTCCAATAGGTTGGAATCGGCTCTGATAACACCTCATATGTCTGTGGTTTCATCTGAGGCAGTTATTACGGAGGCAGAGGGTAAGGAGGAAGGTGAATGTTCTCGTGCTTCTTCACTTCTTGTCGAGGATCTTCCTAAGTCTGTTTTAGCTGAGTCTCCACCTTCTGGAACTTATGATTCGCCCACGCCCAATGATAACAGTTTGGCTAATAAGGTCATTGATTCTCAGGAGATCAGGAAATTGGTTTATGGTAACAAATCTAGAAAGGGTTCTGGTGGAAAGAGGAGTCAGAAACGGCAGTCCCCGAGAGGGGGTTGACGACACTGATTTGTTTGGGTTTGGCTATACTCTTCTCTGTTTTAATGATTTTTGGTTGTTGGAACATTCGGGGTCTCAATGACCCAATTAAACAAGCTGAAGTTAGGTGAGAAGCTTTCTTTGTGTGGTTTAGTTGAAACCAAGGTAAATGAGGTTAATTTTGTGAATGTATCTCGTGCGATTAATCCTTCATGGAAGTTTTTTTGCCACTCTGATATTCTTCCGTTTGGCCGTATTTGGGTGTGTTGGAACCCTAGTGACATTGATGTTAGCATTATTCGTTCTTCATCTCAAGTTATTCATTGTAGTGTGTCTCATATTTCTGGGTTAAGGACTTGTGTAGTTTCAGTGGTTTATGGTGAGTGTGACTACGAGAAGCGTCGGGAGCTTTGGGCCGACTTAGTTTCTAGTGGTAGTATTTTTGATGACTCTGCGTGGCTTGTTTTGGGAGACTTCAATGTATTCGCTCTTCGATTGAGCATTGTGGTGGATCTGTGGCATGGCCGGCTTGGAAAGATGATTTGGGCTGCTGTTTGGGTCAGGCTGGTTTGGATGATCTTCAGTTCTCTGGTTGTCAGTTTACTTGGTTCAATAAGCAGATTCAGTCCCCTATTTGGCGTAAGTTGGACCGTGTTCTCGCTAATTCGTCTTGGGAGTGTCTTTTTCCGGGTTCTACTGCCCGCTTTCTTCCCCCTCGGATTTCAGATCATTCTCCTATGGTGGTTAAACTTGCAGAGCTCCCAAAGAGGAAAATTCCCTTCAAATTCTTTGATTTTTGGGCGGATCATCCTGATTTTCTCTCAGTTGTGGCTAGGGCTTGGGACATTGATGTTCTCGGTACTCCGATGTTCCGTTTATGTTGTAAGCTGAAGAGTGTTAAGATGGCCTTGAAGAAGTTTAATGTCGAGCATTTCTCTCAGATTTTGAGTAAGGTTTTGGAGATTGGGAGGGAGTTGGATAGTGTGCAGTGTGCTTTACAGGAGTGCCCCAGTAACCCCGCTCTGTTAGCTGAAGAAGCTAGTCTTTCGTTACGGTATGGTGACATGTGTCGGGCTGAGAAGGCTTCAATAGATAGAAATCTCGTGTTCAATGGCTAAATCTCGGGGATCAGAATATTAAATTCTTCTTTACTGCTATGAAGAGTTTTCACGGCCGTAGCAAGATTACTTCTATCACTAAGGAGGATGGGACTCGTGTGGAGGATGATGTTTTGGTTAGAGATGAGATTGTATCTTTTTTTGAGACCCTTTTGGGCCCCCAGCATAGTCAGCAGGATATTGATAGGGTTGCCCTTATTAGATCTGCAATTACTAGGCATGTGACAGCTGAGCAGAGTGAGTCTCTTACCCGGGAGGTTTCTGATGAGGAGATTAAGGCTGTCTTGTTCGCGTTGAAGGACAATAAAGCTCCAGGCCCAGATAGATTTAATTCGGGTTTCTTTAAGAAGTCTTGGAGTGTTGTGGGGGATGATGTCCTTTGTGCTATTCACTCTTTCTTTTCCTCTGGGCGTCTCTTGAGGCAGGTTAATGCTACTTCTATTGCTCTGATTCCTAAGATTCCCAACCCTTCCAAGGTTAAGGATTATCGGCCTATTTCTTGTTGCACCACTATTTACAAGTGTATTGCTAAGCTTATTGCGAATAGGATCAAGGTTATCTTTCCTTCAGTGCTTAGTCATAATCAATCTGCTTTTGTTGCGGGTAGGCGTATCAGCGACAATATTCTTTTGTGTCAGGAATTGGTTCGGAATTATCATCGGACTGGTGGTTCCCCGAGATGTGCTCTTAAGATTGACTTGATGAAAGCTTATGACACTGTTCGTTGGGACTTTTTGGTTGAGGTACTGCGGACTGTTGGTTTTCCAGAGACGATGGTGGGTTGGATTCAGGAGTGTATGACTTCTACTAGGTTTTCTGTGTCTATTAATGAGGAGTTGCACGGTTTTTTTCTCTGGGGGTCGCGGGTTGCGACAAGGTGATCCTATGTCTCATTATCTCTTTATCTTGGCTATAGAAGTTCTGTCAGACTTACTTAATAAAATGGCTCTTAATCAGGATTTCAGAATCCATGGGCGGTGTTCTAAGAACCGTCTCACTCATCTTTTCTTTGTGGATGACCTTATGATTTTCTGTAAAGCGGATGCCTCCTCGGTTTTCTTGATTAAGGATTGTCTCAGGCAGTTCAGTGGTTTATCAGGTTTAATCCCGAATCTAGCTAAAAGTCATTTCTTCTCCTCTGGTATCTCTCCTACCCTTCAGGACTAGCTGCGTCTTGTTCTGGGCTTCCAAGTAGGGATTCTTCCAGTCCGGTATCTGGGAGTCCCTTTGATTTCTACTAAACTCTGGGCCTCAGATTGTTCTTCTCTTGTGGATCGTATTGTCATGCGTGCTAAAAGTTGGAGTAGTAAGTTTCTCTCTTATGCGGGGCGGCTTCAGCTCATTAAATCAGTTTTATTCTCCATTCAAGTTTATTGGTCTTCTTTATTTATTCTTCCTAAGTCTGTTATTAGGAAGGTGGAGACGATTCTCCGTTCTTTCCTTTGGAAGGGTAGTGAGCTCACCTCTTCTGGGGTGAGAGTGGCTTGGAGTAAAGTTTATTTACCTTCCAAGGATGGGGGGTGGGGATTAAGAGATTGGAATCTTGGAATAGAGCGGCTATTGTTAAGCACATTTGGTTCCTTTGTTCTGGCCAGGTTTCTTCTTGGTCGAATTGGGTTCAGTCTTATTTGTTGAGGGGGAGAAGTTTTTGGGAGGTTCATTGCCCTACAGATTGCTCTTGGAGTTGGCGTAAGATTTTGGAGCTTCGTTATTGGTCCCGGCGGTGAATGAGAGTTAGGATTGGGAATGGTGAGAAGACTTTATTGTGGTTTGATTTTTGGCATCCTGTGGGTCCGATTGTGGATTCGTTCGGTGAGAGAGTGATTTATGACTCTGGCTTGGATAGGATGGCTACAGTTGCTTCCATTATTTCTGATTCTTCTTGGCGGTGGCCCCCATCTAGGTCTGCCGCCCTTGTTGATCTTGCTCGGGCCCTTCTTCCGAATCCTTTTAGCTTGAGGGAGGATGAGCTGGTTTGGGTGGATGATAGTAGAGGGAGATTTTCTGTGGATAGTGCCTGGAATGCTATGCGGTCTAGAGGAAACTTGGTGCATTAGTTTCGAGTTGTTTGGTTCCGGAAGGCCATTCCCCGCCATTCCTTTTTTCTTTGGATGTCTATTTAGGGAGGCCTTTGTACTTGGGATAGTTTGAAGAGGTTTGGTATCTCTGCTTGCTCGCGATGTATTCTCTGTGGTTATTCTAGTGAGGATATTGATCATCTTTTCTTCCAGTGCTCCTTCTCTTCTAAGGTCTGGTCGACTGTGCTGGCTATGTGTGGGTTAGATTGGAGTTGTCGAGATTGGCTTCAGACTGTTGAGTGGATGTGTCAGTTTTCTGATGCCTCTTTACGCCATCTTCTTGTTCGGCTGTCTTTTGCCGTGTCAGTTTACCATCTATGGAGGGAGAGGAATGCTCGCACTCATGATGCGCCTCTTCGGCCTATTTCTGTCCTGCTTAGTAATATTATTTTTGATGTTCGGAATCGTGCTGGCTTTTACGGAAGGTGAATCCATCTTATGACAATAAATGGCTTCACCTATCCTGGCACTTGCCCGATGACATTTTCTGTTGATCTTCTTTTGCTTGTAGCCTTTCGGCTTTTCTTCTAGGAGGGCTTGTCCTCTCTAGTAGTCTGGGGTATGCCCATTTGCTCTTGTATAGTTTTCTTTTGGTTATACACTTACTTTATCCCAAAAAGAAGATTACACATTGTTGTGAACTTCTATGGTAAGTCATATTCACATTATATTGAGTACAAACACGAGTGGAGTGGAGTGATACGTAATTGAGTGCAAACACGTGAGCGTGTGAGATTGTGAGGTTATATAATTATTTTCACATATTTGTTACGTCTAATCTGTTTGTTGAAGCTTTGAGATGGCAGGTACTAGTTTGACGGTGGATGAGAAGCTTGAGGCATTAGATAGAAAGTTTACAGATATGATGGAGAACATGAATACTACTTTGGAGAGGTTGTCAAAGAGTGTTGATAGTATACAGACATGCAGTTTTCCACGAGTACCACCATAAGTTGTGCCACTGTGGCAAGTTCCACCACCTCGAGTACCAGCAGTGGAAGAGGAGGCCGAGAATTATCCTGATGGGTTTGATGATTTGGAAGACTCAATTGAGGAGGAAGAGAGGTATAGGCCCAGGAATCATAGGCAAGAGCGGAGGTATGATAGAAGAGATATGAGGTTTGATAGGCATAGAGGATTTGATGACAGACGTGAGGATTATGAAAGGATGGGTTATGGTAGACATGGTGATATTGATGGTGATTTGAGTAGCATCAAGATCAGGATACCAAAATTTTGGGGCAAGAATGATCCTGAAGCGTATTTGAGTGGGAGAAGAAAATAGATTTTATTTTCAACTATCATCATTACTCTGATGAGAAGAAGATCAATCTGGCAGCCATGGAATTCATTGATTATGCGATGATTTGGTGGGATCAGATTGTCACTAACAGAATGAGAGATTATGAGAGGCCAGTTCATACATGGGAAGAACTTTGAGGTCTCATGAGGAAACGATTCATACCCAACCATTACTACCGAGAGTTGTATCAGAAACTACAACATCTGTATCAAGGGGCCAAGAGTGTAGAGGATTACTATACTGAGATGGAGGTTGCCTTAATCAGGGCAAATATAGTGGCGGATGGAGAGGCTACTATGGCGCGGTTTCAATGGGGTTGAATAGAGAGATTGCCAACATGGTGGAGTTGCATCATTATGTTGATTTGGAGGATATGCTTCACATGGCTATCAAGGTAGAGAGGCAACTCAAGAAGAAGACTACATCCAGATTTGGTACTAAGACTACTTCTTCATGGAAGGGGAAATGGGTTCCTAATGATCAACAGGATGGAGGCTTTAACAAGCCGAGGACCGAACCAAGTGCCAAGGGTAAGGAGGCTGCAGAACCAAGCAAGGCTAGACCAAAACCTGAGGGTACAACACCCAAGACTAAGGACGTTAAGTGCTTCAAGTGTTTGGGGATGGGACATTATGCTTCATAGTGCCCCAACAGGCGCATATTGGTAATTGATAAGAAGAGTGGTGAGGTACATTCTACTGACAGTGAGGTTGAGGTTGAGGATGATGAGCCTACGATGGAGGATACTAGTGACAGAGAGGGAGCTGCATACCCGCTGGATAACTTTTCCTTAGTTGTGAAGCGTGCTTTGAGTGTACAAATTGGTTAGGATGAGAGTGATATGCAAAGGGAGAATATATTCCATACTAGATGTCGTGTGAATGCCAATGGGTGTAGTATGATCATTGACGGGGGCAGTTGTACTAATGTTGCAAGTACATCTTTAGTTGAGAGGTTGGGATTAGATTGCTTGAAGCATCCCTAGCCTTACAAGTTGCAATGGTTGAATGACTGTGGAGAAGTACGGGTGACTAGGCAGGTATTATTGAGCTTCACCGTTGGGCGTTATACTAATGATGTTTTGTGTGATGTTATACCCATGCATGTAGGACACATTCTTTTAGGAATACCATGACAGTTTGATAGAAAGGATATACACGATGGGTTTAAGAATAAGTATTCATTTCAGCATAAGGGAAAATTCATTACCTTATACCCACTTACACCGAGGCAAGTCCACAAAGATCAAGTCAAGTTGCAACTTGAGAGAGATGGAGAGAAAGAGAGTGCAAACACAGCCTTGGAGAAAACACGTGAGGGGAATGTGACCGAACCTGGAAAGGAAATTAATGCTAAGGTCGTGAGTGTTCCCAAGGGGTGTGTGAGTGAACCTAAGGGGGTGTGTGAGTGTAGCCATTGGGTAGTTTTAGGACCTTTTGGTCTTTTTACATTTTGAAGGGCATTTTAGTAATTTGTTTTATCCAATATATTGTAAACTTTGTCTTATTCAATAGTAACTTGCAAATTTCGAATTTCTTCAAAGAAAAATGGCTATGGCCAAATTTCAACCTTAAGGGAGGGATTCCCCTTTGTTTCAGCTTTGACTTATCTAAGGCGTGGCAACCTTGGTGGTGTCTCCGTGCTAGCAGAACACTGCAAGGAATCATCTTAAGGGTTCTCAAAGACAAGTTCTTTGTGGGTCTTCTTTATGACCTTGGAAGGGTTTTGTTCCTACAAAATCGAATTCGCGGTGCTTGGGGTTCTATCCGTTGCGAGGGATTTACTTGGCCTTAAACATCCAAGTGAGTTCCGCGTCAACTCCTTATAATATGTGGGGTACCTCAAAACTGCTCCATTCAGCTTCTCACTAAAGTAAGCTATTGGTCCATTTTCTTGCATAAGAACCGCTCCAATGCCTATCATGGATGCGTCACACTCAATCTCAAATGTCATATCAAAGTTGGGTAGTGGCAAAACTGGTGCACTGCACAACTTCACTTTAAGATCCTGGAATGCACGCTTCTACTCTTCTCCCCATTTGAAGCCAACATTTTTCTTCACTACTTCAGTCAGTGGTGCTGCAATACTGCTGAAGTCTCTAACAAACCTGCGGTAGAAGTTTGCTAATCCATGGAAGCTTCTGACTTCTGTCACAGTTGTCGGTGTAGGCCAATCATGAATTGCTTTTACCTTCTCTACATCAACTTCGATGCCATCTGCACTTACAACAAAACCAAGGAAAACAATCCTATCCATACAAAAAGTGCACTTACCAAAGTTAGCATATAGTTTTTCCGCCTCAACACTTCAAGAACATGCTTCAAATGCGTAACATGCCCATCTAATGTTTTACTGTAAACTAAGATGTCATCAAAATAAACTACAACAAACTTACCTATAAATGCACGCATAACATGATTCATCAATCTCATAAATGTGCTAGGTGCGTTTGTAGAAGCTCTTTTTCACTCGCCTTTTTATTTCCCCCTTAATTTCACTCACACTCCCCTTAGGAACACTCAGGCTTTTAGCCTTAATTTCCTTACTAGGTTCGATCACACTCCCCTCACGTGTTTTCTCCAAGGCTGTGTTTTCACTCTCGTTCGCTCTATCCCTCTCAAGTTGTAACTTGACTTGATCCTTGTGGACTTGCTTCGGTGTAAGTGGGTATAAGGTAATGGGTTTTCCCTTATGCTGAAAGGAATACTCATTCTTGAACCCATCGTGTATGACCTTCCTATCAAATTGCCATGGTCTGCCAAAAGAATTTGTCCTGCATGCATCGGTATCATATCACATAGGACATCATTCGTGTATGGCCCAATGGTAAAACTCAATAATACCTGCTTAATCACTTTTATTTTGCCACAATCATTTAACCACTGCAACTTGTAAGGCTTGGGATGCTTTAAGCAATCTAATCCCAATCTATCAATTAAAGTTGTACTTGCGACATCAGCATAATTGCCCCCATCAATGATCATACTACACATCTTGCCATTCACACGGCATCTAGTGTGAAATATGTTCTCCCTCTGCTGATCACTCTCATCCTCAACAATTTGTGCACTCAAAGCACACTTGACAACTAATGACAAGTTATCTAGCGGGTAAGCAACTCTCTATCAGTGAAAAACCCTAAAATTCTCTCAACTCTCCCTTCCCCTCGACGATTCCCCTCTCTGATCATCGTGAGCCTTTATCTTTTTACCCCTTAATTGATTTTCTTTTCTTAATTCTTCCTAATCGTAAACCACGTTCTTTTATCTTTGTTTTGTTTTGATCTACTTTGACCTCTCCTTCCCCGTGCCTCTCTTTTTCCCTCATTCTCCCCTTTTCCGTTCTGGTTTGCCGATGTCGGTCTCCAACTTGTCGGTTTTGGGGCCACACCGTTCTGTTAGGGGTCGTTTGGCTGTCAGATCTGTTGACCGAATGCCCTCCTTAGCTCTTTCATCTGATGAAGCCTTGCCGATTCAAGGTTTCGATTTCGTGCCTTCTGGTTCTTCATCGGTTCAGGTGTGCCCTCTTGTTTCTTGTTCTTCGGTTGCTGCCTCAGAGTTCTCTCAGGCGTCTGATCCTTCAGCCGCGTCTGGTCCTTCTACCTCTTGTCTGGTTCTTGCATCTGTTGGGTTGGGTCTTATTCCTGATGCTGGATTGGTTGTTTGCAGTAGTGAGATTGGGTGTTTGTATGGTGGTATTATGTACTCTGTCGGAGTGAATGTGTTGTGTAATGGGCTGTCTGGTTCGTCTCCTTTAGGTGAGGTCTCCGGTTTGAATGCGTGTGAGCTTGGTTTGAGTGTGGTTGCTGGTGAGGAGGTGGTATGTTCTAGAGGGACTGTATTAGCTGTTTTAGGTGTTGCTGAGGGTCAGGGTGTTGGTTCGTTGACTGGTTTAGGGGGGACTGTGAATGCTTCAGATGTGAGTGTCTTTATTCCTGCTGTTGGGGCCGGTGATGCCGTGGGTGTGGGTGCTTTTGTTGGTGGTTTTGAGGCTGTGAAATAGCATGTTTTTCTTTCTGTTTTACACCATGTGCGTGAGAATTTGGTGTGCTATGAAGGGGCTGTGCTGGTCGAATCTTGTTACCGAAAGGAATGGTGATGGTTCGGTGAAGGTTTCCGGGGGGCTTTTTTTTTGGATAAAGTAAGTATATTAACCAAAAAAATAACAAAAGCACATGGGCATACCCTAGAGAGCTAAGGAAGACAGGCCTTCCTAGCTACAGAACAAAAGCCAATTAAGCTAAAGACAAGCAAAATCAAATCAAAAAATATCGTCGGATAGTTGCCAAGATAGTTGAAGCCATCTATTATCATATGAAAGCTACATTTCTTGACAAACTAGCACGAGTCCATACAGTAAACATAATATTGGTTAAGAGAAATCTATATGGACTAGGAGACTCGTCATGTAGTCGAGCATTCCTCTCCTTCCATATAAAGTAAACTGCAGCGGCAAAGGATAATCGAACAAGTAAATGACACAAAGATCCATTATTATACTGCTCCATCCACTTAATAGTCTGCATCCAATCACGAGAGCACCAATCTATACCACATTTAGCTAAAATAGACGACCAGATCTGAGAAGCAAATGAACACTTGAAGAAGAGATGATCTATATCCTCCCCCGAATGACCACAAAGCACACACATAGAACAACCTAAAATTCCAAAAGCCATCAACTGATCCTGAGTATAAAGGCCTCCTTGAATCGTGAGCCAAAGCATGAAAGCATGTCTTGGAATGGCCTTTGGAATCCAAACAATTCGGTACCAACTCACCCGATTACTTCTTACCCTCAACGCATCCCAAACACTCCTAACCGAAAAAATACCTTTATGATCATCCTCCCACACAAGCACATCCTCATTCGTATCACAAGGAACAAAATCCAAAGGCATAGAACAAGCCAATTGGAGAAGATTGGCTGACCTCGCTGATGGCCAGCGCCAACATTTACCATCAACAATAGCGGCCACCCTAGCCATCTTACCTAGTCCTGAATCATAAATGACTCTCTCTCCCAAGGTATCTACAATTGGTCCCAAAGGGTGCCAATTGTCATACCATAAAAAAGCCTTCTCACCATTCCCAATCTGAAACCTCATCTTACGACGCATAAAATTACGAAGGCCTAAAATTTTCCGCCAACTCCAAGAACAATCACTAGGACAAGTAACTTCCCAAAAACTACGCCCCCTCAACAAGTAAGAACGAACCCACGTAGACCAAGAGGATTCCTTACCCGAAAACCATAAGTGCTTAGTAACAGCCGCCTTATTCCAATCCTCTAGCTTCTTAATCCCCAAAACCCATTCTTTGACAGGTAAACAAACTCTATCCCAAGCCACATTCGCCCATGTCGAGACAAGCTCATTACCCTTCCAAAGAAATGACCTCATGATAGACTCCATCTTCCTAATTACAGTCTTTGGCAATATAAACAACGAAGACCAATACACCTGGATAGAAAACAACACTGATTTAATTAGTTGTAAACGCCCCGCAAAAGAGAGAGATTTACAACTCCAATTCTTAGCTCGGCCAATAATACGCTCTACAAGGACATTACAATCAAAAGCCTGAAGTTTTGAAGAAATCAACGGAACTCCCAGGTAACGCATAGGGAGCACACCTTCCTGAAAACCCAAAAGGCTGAGTAACTCGTGCTTGTATACTGAGGAAATACCACTAGAAAAAAGTTGGCTCTTTGCTGGATTAGGAACCAAACCAGAAAACCCCATAAACTGATGAAGACAATCTCTTACCATGGAAACTGAAGCCTTCTCTGCTCGACAAAAAATCATGAGATCGTCAGTAATGGGTAAGATGATTCTTAGAACACCGCTAATGATACCTGAAACCCTGATTTTGAGTCATCTTGTGAAGTAAGCCCGAGAGAACTTCCATAGCCAAAACAAAAAGATATAGAGACATAGGATCCCCCTGACGTAAACCATGACATCCTGGAAAGAAACCATTCAACGCCCCATTAATAGAAACTGAAAACATAGTAGAAGTCATACATTCTCCTATCCAACCAGCCAACCTCTCAGGAAACCTAATATTTCTTAGCACTTCCAACATAAAATCCCATCGAACTGTATCATAAGCCTTCATCAAATCAATCTTAAGAGCACACCTCGGCACCCCACCACTCCTATGATAGTTCTTGATCAACTCCTGACATAATAAGATATTGTCACTAATATGTCGACCCGCCACAAAAGCAGAATGGTTGGAGCTTACCACGGAAGGAAGAACAATCTTAATCTGATCTGTAATAATATTAGAGATACATTTATAGATAGTGTTGCAATAAGAGATAAGCATAAAATCCTTGACCTGAGAAGGATAAGTGATCTTCGGAATAAGATCAATAGATGTGGCATTCACATGTTTCAAGAGCTTATCTGAGAAAAAAAATGAGCGAATAGCATGAATAACATCATCACCTACCACACACCAGGCTTTCTTGAAGAAACTTGAGTTAAAACCATCTGGTCCAGGAGCCTTATATCTTTTAAAGAAAACAGTGCGACCTTAATCTTTTCTTCTGAAACCTCTCGGCTAAGGACCTCTCTCTGCTCATCAGAAACAAACTGAGTAATGGTAGAGTGAAGAAGATCTCGATCAAAATCTGGCAAACTCGGCTGAGGCCCTAAAAGAGTACTATAAAAGGAAACAATCTCCTCTCAGACTAATGTAGGATCCTCCAAACGAGTATTATCCTATGTGGTTATAGAAGTAATTTTACTTCTTTGATGATGATTCTTCATAGCTTGGAAAAAAAACTTTGTATTCTGATCACCAAGATTAAGCCACTGAACTCGGGAATTCTGTCTCATGAAATTTTCCTCATCTTAACTCAGATTTCCATAAAGCAAAGACAATCTTACCTATTCACTCAGCAGAAATGGATTAGAAGGAGACTCTTGTAGTTCCCTATGCACCCTCTCCAACTCCTTTCTAACACATGTGGTCCTCCCAGAAATATTAGAAAAGTGATCTAAATTAAACTTCCGTAGCACCACCTTCACACTCTTCAATTTCTTGCATAACTGAAACATTGGAGTACCACAAATATCCACATCCCAAGCTTTAGCTACCACTGACAGAAAATCTGGATGCTCAGCCCAAAAATAAAAATAAAAAAAAAACTTAAAAGGAATCTTCCTTGTAGGGAGCTTCAAGAGAGTAACCACCATAGGAGAATGATCTGAGATTCCCAAGGGTAGAAACCTATCTACTGAACCAGGAAAAGAGCACTCCCAAGAGGTATTAGAAACCACCCGATCTAGTTTCTGCCAAATAGGAGAATCAATCTGTTTATTATGCCAAGTATACCTACAACCCGAAAACTGAACATCTGCCAAACCAGACTGACCCAAACACAAACCCAACTCATCCTTCTAAGAAGGCCAATCCAAATTACCACCATGATGGTCAGAATGATCGGAAATCGCATTAAAATCCCCCATTACTAACCACGGAAAGGTGTCAAACTCACAACCACTGGCAACCAAGTCAGCCCAAAGTTCTCAACGCTTCTCATAACTATATTCTCCATAAACCACTGTTACCATACAACTCCAAGCAGAAGAAACATGAGCAACACGACAGTGAATAGCTTGAGGAGAAGACCGAATAATAATAACATCCACATCCGAGGGGTTCGAACATACCCAAATTCTTCCAAAAAGAACAACACCTGATTGAAAAACAAACTTCCAAGAATGATTAATAGCACGAGACACATGTAGAAGATTACCATCCTTAACTTTAGTCTCAATCAGTCCACAAAGTGAAAACATCACGGAAAAACCTCAAAACTTCAGCCTGCTTAGTAGGGTCATTAAGACCCCGAATGTTCTAACAGCCAAAAATCATTTAAACAATAAAGAGAAAACCAACACAACAGATCATCTTCACCTTCCACCACGAGGTGAATGGCTCTTCCGACCCCTCTTACCACCAGAGTTCTTCTTATTTTTACCACCCTGGCCCAACCGTTTCTTCTCTAAAGAATCTTTAGCTTTCAATGCCAAAGAGTTATCAATACAAATGGGTGATACATCATCCTCACCTGCTCATTTATGGCCTCCTTACCAAGATCAGATATGGCTTCCTCACCATTTATAGAATCGGTACCCTTGGTTTCCAAAGTCTCCGTACAACACAACTCCTTACTATGATCTACAAGCTTCTTGCTATTCAGCATTCTCACTAAAGGGGAGCATTCCCCTTCTTCCTTATCAACACAAACAATAATATCTCAGAGACATCAACTGGAACTAAAGCCAACTCCTCATGAGACAAACTGCCTTCACCACACCCTTACCCTTATTCTTCCTTGAAACTGTTACCCATTCCTTATCCTTCTCCTTATTCTTACTCATACTTGCCGAACAATCTATAGGTTTAGGCACCCAAACTTTAGAAGGCTTGCTTTCCTCATCCTTAGGCTTGCTTTACTCATCCTTAGGTACTCTACTATGACAAGTACCCAAAGTATGGCCAAATACCCCACAAGAAGAACACTTGATAGGAATCCATTCAAACTCAGCCCGAATCTTAATCCACCTACCATTGGACCATTCAAAATCAAAATCCTCAACTAAAGTATCCATTGCATCAACTTCAACACAAACTTGAGCATAACTTAGCCTCATTTGAGATAAAGTGATATGATCCGCATGAAGTGGGTGCCCAACAGCACTAGCCACAAACCTCAACCCCTTGGAAGTCCAATACTCTAAGGAACATTGTATAGACGAACCCACAACGGAACCTTATGAACATCTTCTTTGGCGAGAGGCAAACCAGGTTGCCAATGTTTAAGAACTAATGGCCGATTGGCCATATGCCATAGAGCTCTCTCCATAACCACACATGCATCTTGAAAGTTATCAAATTTAAAGAAGAAAAATTCATTATCAGAAGATAACACCTCACGCAATCCATATCTCCCTCATATCTTATGAGCAATAGAATTAACTACCTTAAAAGGAAGTTTCCTGCCAAAAAAATTGCCAACCAAAGTATTCTTCCACACCAAACTACCTTCCTCCTCAACATCCAAAGGAGGGCAAACTTTAATACGTCTATCAATAACATTTGGTTTAATAAACTCAAAGTGCAACGGAGCTAAATGAAGAAAACATATTCCCCTCACCATTTGAACCACCAAGAATATGCGCATAACTAGAGGTTCCATTCATATTTTTTCCATTCTTAGACTTATCCACAACACCATGGTTAAAACGTGCCACATCAGTAGCCACTTTAGATGCCACCTCACCACACTTATCTTTGGAAATAAAATTAACATCAGCCCTCCCATTTAAATTCGGCCCCAACACATTAATGCCAAGCTTATCATGTTTTTTCAAATGAGGGAAATCACAATTAGAGCTTTCCATATTTACATTCGTAACATAAGGAATCAAATCTTTATTACCATTATCAATTCGCCCATTAATACTCCCTTTAATATGATCAGATTTGAAACCAGATTTATTAGCTAGAGTAACTCCATTTTCCAAATCAGAAAAAACAATAAATAGCATGTGATTATTCTCTCCATTAACTACCAAATTCGCACATGGCAGGTCATTAACACCATTTGACTTATCAATAGTATATTCATTTACCAAATCAGAAGGAACAATAAATGGCACGTGATTATTTTCCTTATTTACTACCAAATTCGTACATGGAAAGTCATTAATACCAATTGAATTATCAGAACAAACACCTTTCATATTACTAGTTGATTCATGTAAATTGCCCAACTCAACCGAATTCAATTTTGGTAAATGAGAAGAAACTTTCGGTTTCAGATTTGGTAGTAAAGGAATGTCATTAATACTCTTTGAAAATTCAAAAAACTTTCCCTCCTCCAAATTTGACAATCCAGAGGAATTACCTCTATTGTCCCTAACGCCAATTCTAGCTTCTAACACATCACCATTGCCATTCAAAGAAGAAGAAAGGATGGAACAAGGTCACTAGGATTACGCTTCAATATAGTAACACAAGATTTATCTCCAATAACACCCAATGAAGCTTTTGAAAATGTACCTTTAGTAAGAAGACCAGAGGAGGTCGAAACATCAGCTATAGATAAGGGAGACACATCATAAACAACACCAGCCACCACCATTTCTAACGAATTATACATCTCGTCATGTAGAGTAATGGTCGAGTCATCCTTGGCCTCACCAAAATTTTTATTTTTAGATTCGTCCTCCTTTAAAACATCACTTTGCATCTTATTTCCAGGGGGGCTGTTGTTGATTTGGTTGTGAG
This sequence comes from Zanthoxylum bungeanum, assembly GCA_019454045.1. Classification (NCBI taxonomy): domain Eukaryota; kingdom Viridiplantae; phylum Streptophyta; class Magnoliopsida; order Sapindales; family Rutaceae; genus Zanthoxylum; species Zanthoxylum bungeanum. Next base: position 100,867 of record SKCR01022803.1, read on the forward strand.
TATTTCTGTTGTTGCTCAGTCAGCTACCGAATGTCTGAATGTTCAAGAGTCGGCACGTTCGGGGTTTGGGAACATTGGAGGTGTAGGTACCGTGAGCTATGCTAAGGTGTTAAATGGTTCTATCGGAGTAGATACTCCTGATTCGATGTGACGCGGAACTCACTTGGATGTTTAAGGCCAAGCAAACCCCTCGCAACAGATAGAACCCCAAGCACCGCGAATTTGATTTTGTAAGAACAAAACCCTTCCAAGGCCACAAAGAACTTGCCTTTGAGAACCCTTAAGATGATTCCTTGTAGTGTTCTGCTAGCACGGAGATGCCACTAAGGTTGCCACGCCTTAGATAAGTTGATTGCATGAAATAAGAGGAATCCCTCCCTTAAGCAATTTTCGACAAATCCAAGCTTTCAAATGAAGCAAATTTTCGAAATTGGATGATTAATTTCATTAAGAAAGAAATGTTACAATATCTAGCACAGTGAAGGAAACCCTAATAGGTTCAAAAATACCAAAACACCCTAACTTGTTAACTAATGGCTATTTAAAGACTATGCCCTTAATAGTCATTTGATAATCTATACAACATAACATAAATGTTAAGCAATGTGGCTAAAGTCATAAACAACTTTGCCAAAAAATTCAACAAAAGGAAAAACAACAAAACCATAAAAATCCAACAAAGGTGCCTAATAAGTCAACAAATGTGACAATTGTTCCCAAAATATCTAAAGTTGTCTCCTTGCACCAAAAGCTCCTAAATTTCGTGGCCTTCATGTACCTAGGCCCAAATTATGTGTCTCAAGCCCATTAAGTCTTGTCTTGGCCGAATTTTTCGTGTCGAACTTGATTCGGCAAAAGGCACTTGACTTCTAAATTACTGGTGCGTCAATCTGGTATGATTTGGGTCAAGTGAAATAGCTTTGGACCCAATCCATAGAAGCCCTCATGTTTTGCCATTATGCCCTGGAGTTGTGTGTCACACTCGATCATGGCATTATGTGCTAGCCCCGCCATTGCGTCTCTGATCTTTTTAGCTCTTTGGCGTGTGATTGGCTCTGATGGCCCACTTGCAAAGGCTCCACCATATTGTTGGTCGTGACATCTAATGTTCCTTGAGTGGTTGGATTCATGTCATTCCCTCCCTCTTGAAAAGGATTCGATCTCGAATCTGTACCTGCATAAAAAAGAGTTAAGTCAGAAATATTAAATGTAGCAGACACATTATACTCACCTTGTAAATCCAGCTTGTACGCATTATCATTAATATGTTCCAAGACTTGAAATGGACCATCCCCTCTCGGTTGTAGCTTGGATTTATGCTCTTCAGGAAATCTCTCCTTGCGCATGTGTACCCAAACCCAATCACCATGTTGAAATACCACACGCTTTCTTCCCTTATTTGCATGAGAATCATATTGCTCATTCTTCCGTTGTATGTGCTCTATTGCTTTCTCATGTATGTGTTTCACCAAATCGGCTTTCCTTTTTCCATCTAACCATGCATGCTCGTCAACATACAATGGTAACAAATCTAATGGAGTTAGTGGCTGAAAATCATAAACAATTTATAATGGTGAATAAGATGTAGAAGAATGAATGCTACGGTTATATGCAAATTCAATAAAAGGTAAATAATCATCCCAAGTTTTTGAGTTCTTAGTGATAATAGTACGTAATAATTGAGTCAAAGTCCTATTAACCACTTTGGTCTGCCCATCAGTATGGGGGTGGCAAGTAGTAGAATACAAAAGTTTAGTTCCTAACTTACCCCCATAAAACTTTCCTAAAGTGACTAAAGAATTTAACATCACGATCTGAAACTATACTCCGTGAAATTCCATGGAGCCGTACTACTTCTCTAAAGAACAAGTCAGCAATGTTAGTGGCATCATCAGTCTTATGACATGCTATAAAGTGTGCCATCTTACTGAACCTATCAACCACTACAAATATGGAATCCCTACCATGCCAAGTCCTAGGTAAACCCAATATAAATTCCATTGATACATCTACCCATGGCTCACTAGGCACAAGCAATGGTGTGTACAACCCATGAGGCATAACATTAGATTTAACCTTTTTGAAAAATCAAGCATTTATCACACAAACGCTCAATATCTCTCCGCATTTTAGGCCAATAGAAATGTTCACTAAATACCCCTAAGGTCTTAGCAATGCCAAAGTGCCCCATTAAACCTCCCTCATGTGCTTCCCTAATTAACAACTCACGCATACAACAAAAAGGAATGCATAATCTATTCTCCCTAAATAGAAACCCATCATATTGGTAGAATTTACTAAAAGTAGACTTTTCATATGCAGCATAGATGACATGATCCAAGGGACAACATTTGACATGAATGTATCACCCAAGGAATATTAGAGCCTTTGCAATTGCCAACAAGCCCAATCACACGCCAAAGAGCTAAGAATATCATAGACGCAATAGCGGGGCCAGAGTTTGCATATAATAGATGTATTCATCCTTCTAGTTTTTACTTGCCTTATGAGATTGATTATGATTCTAATTCTTTAACTCCTATGGATTAATTAACTTTGATTCTTATTAAGCTGGGGAGTATGAATGATAAGGGAAAGGCAGAGTTGGTGAGAATAATAGGTTTCCAACGCATTGTGTTTGACCCCGACAATTGGATGTGGCTTTCTATACAAGAGGAAAAGATCCAAGCTACAATCGAGAGGAGATGGACCTTTTCAAGTCTTGGAAAGGATCAATGACAATGCGTATAAGCTGGATTTGCAAGGTAAGTACAACGTATCTGCTACTTTTAATGTTTCTGACTTAACTCATTTTGATGTAGGTTCAGATTCGAGGTCGAATCCTTTTCAACAATGAGGGAATGACATGAGTCTAACCACACCATAGACATTACAGGATGCAGCTAATAACTTGGAGGAACCCATGCAGTTGCCAATAGGTCCAATCACACGCCAAAGAGCAAAGAAGATCAGAGAGGCCTTTGCGGGACTAGCTCAGAGTTATGTGACCAGTTGCAGCAACCAAGTCAAGTGCACACCAGAGACACATATGGACATAACTAGAGAGGTCCCCAAGCTATTTCATTTGACCCAGATCAGCTCAGACTGGAGGATAGTAGACCAGCTTGACTTTATTCCAAACCAATCATTTGTGCTCGACATTTTGACTTTATTTATGATGTAATTAGCATGGTTGACTATGCCATTAGGCTTAATTATGCTTAGATCTGTACTTAGCTGAAAGCACGTCAATTTACTATAGCATGTAAGCACCTCAATTAGCTTAAGTGAGATTAGCTTCTAATCTTTGTTTTAAGTTTATTTAGGTGCAAAAGGACCTTAATGGTCATGGTGAGGTGCTTGACTTAAAGCTTTTGGTAATTTTAGCTCTAGGGTCATTTTAGTCTTTTTACTCTCTTGTAACCCTTATTATATGACTCTTCTTTGTATTTTGGAGACAACCAACGTAATATACAACATTTGAAAGAGAGAAAAGCTTGAGCTTTCCATGGCTATGGCTGAAACCTTGTTGAGGGAGGGATTCCCCTTTTCAAGTTCAAACTGACTTATCTAAGCTTGGCAACTTAGTGGCATCTCCATTGCTAGCAAAATACAATCTGATTTCATGCTTGTGGTTATCATGGACGTGAGTTTCATGGTGGTTAGGGGCTGATCTTGGTTGGGTTTTGTTCCTACAAAATATGTATTCAAAGTTCTTGGGGTTTTGAGAAAGATGCTTGGGGTTTGCTTGGTTTCCAACCCAAGTGAGTTCTTGTCAATAGATAGTACTAAAGTCAGTATCACTTGCATAAAGTTCTTTAATAAATTCAAACCCAAGCATTCTTTCACTCAATGAAGTAAGTAAAGCATACCTTCACGATAGTACATCGGCGACAATGTTTTCCTTACCTTGTTTGTAGCGGATTACATATGGAAATGTCTCAACAAACTCTAACCATTTTACGTGTCATTTGTTCAGCTTACCTTGGCCCTTCAAATGCTTCAATGATTCATGATCTGTATGGATCACAAACTCTCGAGGCCACAAATAATGCTGCCAAGTCTTAAGGGCTCCCACTAGCACATACAACTCATTGTCATATGTGGGGTACCTCAAAACTGCTCCATTCATTTTCTCACTAAAGTAAGCTATTGGTCGCTTTTCTTGCATAAGAATCGCTCCAATGCCTATCTCGGATGCGTCACACTCAATCTCAAATGTCTTCTCAAAGTTGGGTAGCACCAAAACTGGTGCACTGCACAACTTCATTTTAAGAACCTAAAATGCACGCTCTTGCTCTTCTCCCCATTTGAAGCCAACAGTTTTCTTCACTACTTCAGTCAGTGGTGCTGCAATACTATTGAAGTCTCTAACAAACCTGTGGTAGAAGCTTGCTAATCCATGGAAGCTTCTGACTTATGTCACAGTTATCGGTGTAGGCCAATCCCGAATTGCCTTTACCTCTCTACATCAACTTCAATGCCATCTGCACTTACAACAAAACCAAGGAAACAATCCTATCCATACAAAAAGTGAACTTACCAAAGTTAGCATACAGTTTTTCCTGCCTCAACACTTCAAGAACATGCTTCAAATGTGTAACATGTTCATCTAATGTTTTACTGTAAACTAAGATGTCATCAAAATAAACTACAACAAACTTACCTATAAATGCACACATAACATGATTCATCAATCTCTTAAAAGTGCTAGGTGCATTTGTAAGACCAAATGACATTACTAATTATTCATACAAGCCATACTTGGTCTTAAATGCAGTTTTCCACTCATATCCCTCTCTCATGCGAATTTGTTGGTATCCACTCTTTAAATCAATCTTACTAAAAACTTTGGAACCATGCAATTCATACAACATGTCATCTAGTCTAGGAATATGGTGACGATACTTTACCGTTATATTGTTGATCGCTCGACAATCAACGCACATACGCCACGACCCATCTTTCTTAGGAACTAGAAGAACTGGTACCGCACAGAGACTCATACTTTCTCTGACATACCCTTTCTCCATCAACTCCCTCACTTGCTTTTGAAGTTCTTTCATTTCCTCTAGATTGCTTCGGTAGTCTAGTCTGTTGAGAATGACAGCGCTGTAGGAAATAACTTTCCTTAGCGCGGCGGATGTTGCTTGTGGTGGCACCGGGTCCGGTATGGATCTTCAAAATTTTCTTTGCCTTCTCCCTTTGTTGTAGTAGCCAAGATCAATCCTTTGGTGTCCAACACTTAGATCAACCACTCGATCTTCCGAACTATGACTCGAAACCAACAAATCAAAGTATGGGCTTCACTCACAAAGATTAAACCTCTAAACTATTTAGAGATTTAGGATGTCACAATGGTGTTTGGCTCTTTGGAATTTCAAATACTCTCACAACACTTGTGAATATTTGAAGTTCTTCTCTCTTTTCTCTCAAATTTTTTCTCACAACAATTGTGTGAATGAATGCAAAGTGTTAACCTTAGGAAGTGAGAGAAATGGTAGATATTATATTCTCTTACACAAGCCAACTAACCTTGTCATTAAGCATCTAATTCTTTCTTGCAATGGCCAACACAAAAATGTGAATGTCATACCAAAGCATAAGAAATGTTAAGCTAAAGACAATGGCTTTGTCATTAAGCATTCAATACTTTCTTTCAATGGCAAACACATGAATGTGGAGGCTATACCAAAGCATAAAATGCATTAGCTAATGACAAATCTATTAGGTGTATCCAAGCCACCTAATAGACATAATTGCTTGGATGACATGGTAAGCCATATGGCTTTGTCTCCAATGGTGAATAAAAATCAATATATTAATAATGATTTATTTACCTTCAATTATGTTGTAGTAATTATCTCATAATTATTACTAACTTGATTATCTCATAATCAAGACTTGATTATCTCATAATCAAAGAATTCTAGAAAACATTAAGTTAAACTATTTTAACATAGTTTTCATTTGTGACAATAAATATTATTAATCTTATTAATAATATATAAATAAATATAATGTGAGCATATAATTAGACAATCTAATTATATTAGGTTTGCTACAGTTAATCGAGCTAGCACGAGGACCAAATGGACCTACGGTTCCGAGCTCCAATAATTCCGAAATATTAATTAAACTCTTTAATCAATTATTACGAATTATTAACTCCGCGTTATTCCACTAAAAAATCGAAGTTGAACTCCTGTTACCGTAGATGGATTAAATAAACCGAACATTTTCGGTGTCCATCGATATAGTCATTACATATGGATTAGCCCTTCACGAATATCTCATAAATAGAGCCAGCTCATAAGTTCGTTAAACCCCTCTAAATATTTTGTCTCTTAAGCACCATAGATTCTATAATGAACAATTAATTCATAACAATTATGAATATAAAATACTTTCTATTCGTAATAGAAAAGTTGAGCGCTCAAATTGTTCAAGTCCCAAATCAACTCTTAAAAGAGATATTCATCTGCTTCTCGTAAGAAGGAGTGAATTCCATATCTATGTAAAACGTTCCCAGCTACATACCAAATCATATCCCCAAAATACGTAGTTATTGGCTGGGAATGCAACACCAACCTCACCATAGTAAATCAAAGGACATAACCTGTTATGCAGGAGTTCGTAGTACACTGAGGATTAAGATCGAATCCATATATGACCATCTATTAGATAAAATAAATTTATTCGGTTATCGGATATTAAAAGAAATTCGTATTTATCCGAGTCCAGTCCTATATGATCTTATCATACAAGGTGTCTTCATTACCATGTCACTACATAAACGATCCCGGATCAAGATCGTCATACAAGTATAGAATGGACCGCAGCTATAGATAAACCACAAACAAAGTACCCTCCTTGTTCGCTCTCTATGGACTATTTAGATTACTAACATTAGACTTAAATCCTCTTATGCATCAAACATACACTAAGTCTGAAGGTACAATAGTAATCAAAGTAAACAAGACAATTGGACAATATGCGATATAAATCAAACAACTTTGATAAAATGAATAATGCATTTATTATTATTACAATAATCAATTCCATTTACAAAACATGAAGCTCTAGGACATAAATCCCAACAAGCACCAGGTATGAAATCTATCTGGTGCTCAATACCTCTAATGGGTGGAAGCCCACTAGGAATGACCTCTGTAAGCACATCACTGAATTCCTGTAAAAGAGATGGAATGGACATAGGAGGCAAAGGGTCAATGTTAGTAATACAAACACGGTGTTCCCTATAGACTAGCAAAAGCATAAGCTTGTTAGCCTTAAAAGCTCTCCTCGCTTCACCCTCACCAATGTAGAAGCTCTTTTTCACTCGCCCTTTTGTTTCCCCCTTAAGATCACTCACACTCCCCTTGGGAACACTCAGGCCTTTAGCCTTAATTTCCTTACTAGGTTCAATCACACTCCCCTCACATGTTTACTCCAAGGCTGTGTTTGAACTCTCGTTCTCTCTATCCCTCTCAAGTTGTAACTTGACTTGATCCTCATGGACGTGCTTCAGTGTAAGTGGGTATAAAGTAATGGATTTTCCCTTATGCTAAAAGGAATACTTATTCTTGAACCCATCGTGTATGACCTTTCTATAAAACTACCATGGTTTGCCCAAAAGAATATGTCATGCATGCATCGGTATCACATCACATAGGAAATCATCCGTGTATGGCCCAATGGTAAAGCTCAATAATACTTGCTTAGTCACCTTTATTTCGCCACAATCATTTAACCACTGTAACTTGTAAGGCTTGGGATGCATCAAGCAATCTAATCCCAACCTCTCAACTAAAGCTGTACTTGCGACATTAGCACAATTGCCCCCATCAATGATCATACTACACCCCTTGCCATTCACAAGGCATCTAGTATGAAATATGTTCTCCCTCTACTGATCACTCTTATCCTCAAAAATTTTTGCACTCAAAACACGCTTGACAACTAAGGACAAGTTATCCAGTGGGTATGTACCTCCCTCTGTGTCACTAGTATCCTCAATCTCAGGCTCACCATCATCAACCTCAACCTCACTGTTAGTAGAATGTACCTCACCACTCTTCTTATCAATCACTAAGGTGCGCCTGTTGGGGTACTGTGAAGCATAGTGTCTCATCCCCAAACACTTGAAACACTTGATGTCCTTAGTCTTTGGTGTTGTACTCTCAGGTTTTGGTCTAGCCTTGCTTGGTTCTGCAACTTCTTTACCATTGGTACTAGGTTCGGCTCTTGGCTTGTTAAAGCCTCCATCTCGTCGATCATTAGGAACCCATTTCCCCTTCCATGCAGAAGTAGTATGAGTACCAAATTTGGATGTAGACTTCTTCTTCAATTGCCTCTCAACCTTGATAGCCATGTGAATTCAGCATATCCTTTAAATCAATATAATGATGCAACTCCACCATGTTGGCAATCTCTCTGTTCAAGCCCCCTAGAAATCGTGCCATAGTAGCATCTGCAACCTCCACTACATTCGCCCTGATCATGGCAACCTCCATCTCAGTATAGTAATCATCTACACTTCTGGCCCCTTGATACAAATGTTGTAGTTTTTGATACAACTCTCGGTAGTAATGGCTGGGTATGAACCGTTTCCTCATGAGACCTAAAAGTTCTTCCCATGTCTGAATTGGCCTCTCATGATTCCTCCTTCAATTGGTGACAATCTGATCCCACCAAATCATCGCAAAATCAGTGAATTTCATGGCTGTTAGATTGATCTTCTTCTCATCAAAGTAATGATGACAATTGAAAATCAACTCAATCTTCTTCTCCCACTATAAATACGCTTCAGGATCATTCTTGCCCCGTAAGTTTGGTATCTTGATCTTGATGCTGCTCAAATCACCATCAACATCACCATGTCTACCATAACCTCTCCTGTCATAATCCTCCCGTCTGTCATCAAATACACCTCTACCATCAAACCATCTATTCCTCTTATCATTCCTTCTATCAAACCCCCTATTAGGCCTCATATCAGGCCCTCGCTGAAATCTCTCCTCCTCATCATAAGATTATTAGAATTATCAAACTCATTTTCAGCTTCTTCTTCATCTGGTGGTATACGTCGTGGTGCCACATTCTGAGGTGGTGGTATATGCTGAGGTGGTGGTGCACTAGGAAACACTACCTATTTGATTACTCTCTAATTCCATGTACAACTTATCGAAAACAACATTCATGTTTTCCATCATATCCATAAACTTCTTTTCTAAAGCCTCAAGCTTCTCATCCACTGTCAAACTAGTACCTGCCATCTCAAAGCTTCAACAAACAGATTAGAAGAAACAAACAGGTGAACAAAATTATATAACCTCACAATCTCACACGCTCACGTTTTTACACTTAAGTACGTATCACTCCACTCCACTCTTGTTTACACTCAATATAATGTGAATATGACTTACCAAAGAAGCTCACAACAATGTGTAATCTTCAAGCTAGCAACAACAAGAAACTAATATAGGGCAAACGAAGTAATGCGAGTAAGAATTAATAAATACGTAGACTCAATTCAAAGAAAACCTACAGCTATAATAATTAGAATATAGAAATCACAAACTAGAACAACAAACAAATAAGCATGCAAACA